>QJPP01005095.1:0-72845 GCA_003996215.1 Jaltomata sinuosa
ATGCAATTTTCACAGTTCAAGAATACAGCCTGGTCCGCTCATGGAACCTTCGCAAGAATACCATAATGCGATAAAATAAACCCATACTAGGCGTGCTACCCGAGCCAACCATTATGAATTTACCATACCAGACGTGGTACCCGAGCCAACCATAAGTAAACCTGTACCAGGTGTGGTACCCGAACTAACCGAATGACACACAGAATCCACAGTCACAAACAATGAACAATCAAACTTGTAAACCAACAAGCAATAACACCTAGTTCATTTCACAAGACTGATAACAGGACCCTTAGACATTCCTAGCTCATTCCCTAAGCATGCAACTCATACAACACTTAAACAAAAGTACACAAAAATACAATGCATATAGGAATCAATAACCATCACCTACCCTATTCCGGGTACACAATGAACCATTAAATCCCGTTCGAAGACTAACCCCGAATCACCCCTTTAAACATACCATTAGATACCTTTATTCCTGACCCTTCTCCTAGATTCGAGATACAACATGGGAGAACTTCCCCTAGCCTTGGAAACACAGCCATTTGAATATTCTAATTATACCAATTTATTTCTCAAAACTTCCGTTTCTTGCACATTAGTTAATTATTAACCCTTCCCAGTTCCCTGAACCTTCACGACATTCTAGGCCCTGTATTTCATTAGCAAAACCATACCAAATTAAGTATACCCCTAGAATATCACAACGCATTATCACACATCTACTATTTCCAATTCAACCAAACAACCCAATAATCTTCCTTCAGACTTCGTGCCCAACGACTAAGCATGGATTCTCCCTTTCATTCTACATAATTAATAGGAAATGAAAGTGGTCAAATCTAATCTGTGAAGAAAACCTAGCCTACCTGGATGTCGAGCAGCTGTTCCATGCCCTTTTTGGCTCCGTAAAGGCGTTCCCAAGTGATTCTGCAGGCCTGAATTCATAGTTTTGCATCCTTTTAGCTAGAATCCCTCCTCCTCATGGCTCCCAAGCCTTGGAGAAACTTACGAAGGTTTTTGGAGAAACCCTCGTATGGTTTCCCACTGAGAAGGAGAATTCTTTTATTAAAAACATGTCTTGAGGCTACTGCCTCCCATCCCTTTGTGACAGTGGTTGACCTTCTGCTATGGCGGTACCGCTATAGCGGAATAAATACCGCTATAGTAGAGTGACATCAGCCCAGACAATTTCCAAAAATCTGAAATTTTCCATCACGTCACCCCACTTAATACAACCATAATTTTAATTAATTATCAAAATTTTTGACTTCGTGATTCCTAAAATAATGATGGATCCGGTCATTACAATCAAAATACACTGAGAAGCCTTGACTCTCTAATGGAAAAGTCAACACTGGAGCTGAAGTCAATAAGGCCTTAAGACTCTAAAAGTTGTCCTCGCACTTATCCAACCACTGGAATGGGACATCCTTTCTAGTCAGCCTAGTCAAAGGTGCTTCTATGGAAGAAATCCCCTCGATGAACCTCCTGTAGTACCCTTCTAACCTAACAAATCTGTAAACCTCGATAGGAGTAGTAAGTCTCAGCCAATAACAAATTGTTGAAATATTCTCGGGATCTACTCTAATCCCATCCTTAGACACCACGTGTCCTGGGAATGCTACCGACTCAAACAAAACTCATACTTTGAGAACTTGGCGTAAATCCGATGATCTCTTAAAATCTAGAGTATAATCCTCAAGTGCTGCTCATGATCATCTCTACTCCGCGAGTATATCAGGATGTCATCTATGAAAACTATTATGAACGAGTCCAAATACGAGCTGAGAACCCTGTACATCAAGTCCATGAAAGCTGCGGGGGAATTAGTCAACCCAAAATACATCACCAGGATCTCATAGTGTCCATAACGTATCCTGAATGTTGTCTTACGGATGTCCTCTGCCCTAATCCTCAACTGGTGGTAGCCTAACCTTAAATCTATCTTCGAAAACATGGCTGAACCCTGAAGCTGATCAAACAAGTCATCTAGGTGCGGCATCGGATACCTATTCTTCACAGTTACCTTATTCAGGTGCCGATAATCAATACATATCTGCATCGACCCATCTTTCTTCTTCACAAATAGAACTGGAGCACCCCAAGGCGACACACTCGGCCTAATAAAACCCTTAGCTAACAAGTCCTGGAGCTGCTCTTTAAGCTCCCTTAACTCAGCTGGAGCCATACGGTATAGAGAAATAGAAATGGGCCTGGTGCCCGGCTCTAACTCAATAGAAAAATAGATATCTCTCTCAGGTGGAAGGCCTGGAAGGTCGGTCAAAAACACATATAGAAAATCTCTAACCATAGGAACCAACTCAGGGGAAAAAGTATCGGCACTAGAATCTCAGACATATGCTATATAAGCCAAACACCCGCAAGAAATCAACTTTCTAGCTCGAAGGAAAGAAATAATCCCTAACGATGCACGACTAACAAAACCCTACCATACAACTGGGGATACGCCGGGCACGGCTATGGTAACAGTCTTGGCATAGCAATCCAAAATCGTATGGTGAGGGGATAACCAGTCCATGCCCAGAATTACATTAAAATCTAACATATCAAGAATCATCAAATCACCTCAAGTATCAATATCACCAACAAAAATCATTCAGGATCTCACAATCCGATCCACTACTAAAGAATCTCCTACTGGTGTCAAAACAGATATAGGCATAGCCAATGACTCACAGCCAACCCCAAACAAGGCATAAAGTAGGCAGATGTATATCAACAGGTGGATCCCGGATCAAATATAGCCAAAGCTGACTAATGGCATACATAAATTGTACCTGTGATCACAACATCCGAGGCCTCTGCCTTCGATCTTCTAGGGATCGCATAAAACTGGCATTGACCACTACCGGACTGACTGCCATCCCTACCACTTGTTCTGCCATGTGGGGCACCACCTCAACCTTGAACCCACCACATCTAGTCGGTGGCTGAACTGCATAGATAGGAAAAGCCAGTTGAGCAGCGTTGTAGTTTAAGTGGTCCGCTGTTTAACATCTTTCATATCTTATTCGTGTTCGGTGGCTGTAACTCGCCTGCATGAAGCCAGAATTTCTAGTAATCGCCGGTCAGCCATACGGTGGTGAATTCATTCCTGGGCCTCAAATTGGTCGATTAAAAGAACCGTGCTAGTCGGAATTTGGGGAAACATAGAGAGCTCTCTAGGCTCTCCTGATCAAATTGAGAGTGTGCTTTGCCAGTCCATGAATATGCCACACCTAATAGTTTGAGAAGTTGGCCAGATACGGGTCGAAGCCCTGCCTGAACTATACCCAACTACAATCTCTAGCAAATTGACCGATAACCCTACACTCATAACAAAGCCCTGATGGCCTACCTTGCCTAGATGAACTAGATGCACCGGTGCCCCAGAAGATGTACCCTTAGAAGTTTGACCACTATAACCCTGATGACTACTCTGACCCTGTTCAAACTGAGACCCACCAAAAGCCTGATGTGAAGCCTGAACTGGTCGACTAGTCTGACCCTGGTGCTTCTGTGGCTGATACCTTTGGCCCCACTATCTTGTACCTTTACCATTATAATAGGAACCATTGTAGCTTCCATGGTGACATGACCTCTTATCTCTGCCCCCAGATCATGATGGTGCAAATCCTCTATGGTGCGAACATGACCCACTATAGCTTGGAAGGATAAACCACTAGAAACTAATACCTCTGCTGTTTATCTGACTCTAATCTCAAGCCCCAAACAATATACAAACTCTGTTAGGCTCAGTAGGGATAATCATGGCCCCAAATGGAGCAAGATGGTAAAAGAGAATCTCGTACTCAGATTCGGTCATAGATCCCTGCATAAGCCTGGTGAACTGCTACTTATGACACTCTCTATAGATCTATGGTGAGAACTTGGCCATAAAGGCCTCACAAAACTCTGACCAAGGTAACGGAGGAGACGAAGATGGTCTGTAAGCAACCTGGGCCCTCTCCCATAACTTAGCTGGGACCTTCAGCTAATAAGTAGTGTATCCAACACCGTGAGTCTCCAACAAACCTAAATGGTGTAGCATTTCCTCACAAGTAGAGATAAAATCATAAGGATCCTGACCAAGTGTACCAGAGAATCTAGGCAGTGCCAATCATAGAAATCTATCCAACGCCTCCTGCTCCATCTCTGTGATAGCTAGGGGAGGAGCAAGACGCTATGCAGAAAAATAGTACCGGAATAACCTCAACATGGGGAGCCATAGTAGCAGGCTATACTCTTGAACTTTGAACACCCAAGGCTGCTCCTTGAGCGGATGTCTGTGCTGTCACAGAAGGCTGACCCTCAATCATACCCAATAACTACAAGAGGAACCCCTGAATATCTGATGAAGGAGCTGGGACTGATGCTGGTGCTGGCACTGGTGGTACCTAGACTATCCCCTGGTCCATAGGCTGCTGCTCAGGGACTAACTCTGGCTCAATATTGACCCTAGTAGCTGTAGCAGGTGCCACTGCTGGGCACATCCCTGACTCTACCTCTATGACCACCCCAACCCCTAGCTGTAGTCGGGTGTGTTGGGGTTGAAGGCTCGCCCTCGCTTGCTGCCAAAGACCTTGTACGAGCCATCTGTGGAAGAGTGAACTAGAACAAATGAGATTCCAAGAAACCATTCTAGGATAAGACACACGATATAGAAGCAAGAAAAGAGTCATATTTCCTAAGATGCCACTGTATCCTCTCAAAGATTGAGTAGGGAAGTCTCCGCCCTGATCTGCAGAACTCTACTGGACATTGGCTCCTATACCGATGACACCGGTGAACCTAGGCTCTGATACCAAGCTATCATGACCTGATTTCTCAGTCATGATGGCACATACAACCCCCCTATAGGCAAACCAATCCCCGTAGCCCAAAACGATTAGTAATGGGCTACTATCTAACAAGCATACAGAAGAATAGTAAATAAAAGCGAGAGCAAAGGAACAAGGTAAAAAGATAAGAAACATGAACATATATATAAGAAAACTAAGCCATCCCATAGGCTGGTATCACAGTATAAGAGCTGCTCCTACATAACCAAAGTACAAAAGTGTCCAAAAGAATATATACATTTGTCTCTGAATAACGAGGAGTACATAATACAAAAGATGAGATTACAGCTAAGCCTCATCCACCAGGAGCTCACCCTCAGTCTCGAACAGTCAAAAATCACCCCCCACGAGTCTCCATGAATCAGTGATGATGGCCCACACTAGGATCTGCACCAGGAAGATAAAAAGTGTAGTATGAGCACCAATTATAAAGCAACGGGTACCCAGTAGGCATTATAGGCCGACTGAGTGCCTATAAGATACAAAAGCAGTAATATAGCAGAAATCAAAATGGTAGTCACAGAAGTAACGAATAAGTACACGGAAGCTAGCACAGAAAGAATACAAGGAGAAAACAATCATGCTTAGCTAGCTATTAGAAATATACATCACAAAACACAAGTGAAGGGAAGAAGAATGCACCTTGGGTCCTCGCAATAGCAATATAAATAAAGAGAGAGTTCTAGAAAAATAGGCGGTATACCAACAACCTCAAGTAAAAAGGGAAAGAAGGAAGGCAAGCAAATGAAATCATGCTTGAAACCCAATTCTAACAACTAAATCATGCCAATAATACACTATCAAAGTAGGAACAAACAACCAATAATCCAAGTATAACCATGAAGTGAACTAGAAGTATATACAACACAACTCCTAAATGTGAAACATCAAATAAGAGCCCAAATATAACCATAATCCGAACCAGAAATCTGATAGGATAACAATATGTGTACCTATAGTCCCAAGGGGTGCCTATACACCCGAGGAACACATACAAGTGAAGACAAACCCTCCGGCATTCTATACTACTAGAGCATACACTCAGCAAATAACAAACAAGGGTGGAATCGAACACAATGAATGTCATGATGCAATAGTGTAACACCCCAAAGATCCTAAACTAATATCCGAACCTTTTTCAATGAGTGTAATGATCATTTTTATAGTGTGGTGAGTTCTTTGGATGCGGATCATGATCATAAGAAACTCCTATTATCAAGTTAAGTCGCAAGCACCTCACCAAAGTAAGTTTTCATGTAAGTCTAAACTAGAGTGAACTTCAATCGATAATTCCTCCCAAAATATAAAGAGTTAGGTGGCATAATACCCACCAAATTAAAGGTTTTTCAGTCTTCTTTCCAACGCCACCAACCTCTCATTAATCCGAGTCAGGAGTAAAACGTTATGGGCAGTTTACTGCAGTGCTGTCAGTGATGACGGATCGATTGACGGGTCCGTACTTTGGACAACGGGATCGTACTTTGAATGAAGGGTCCGTACTTTGAACGATGGGTCCGTACTTTGAACCATGATTTCTGAACTGAACACTGAAATTTTCATTTGTAAAAACACTGGTTGGTTGATGGCCCGTAGATCAAAACCACGGTCAGTAGATTGACCCGTGGTTTGTCAAAAATCAGCTTTTCTTCCCTAGATTCCACGAGTGACTTGACGGGTCATCATTTTAAATGACGGACCATCCTGTAACTCGTGGAATGGAGTTCCAGCCGACCCTCAAAAGTGATTTCTAAAATCACGGATCAAATGACGGTCCGTCATTCACTTTGACGGCCCGTACACTGACCTGTAATCCCTGAAGTCGAGTCATTTCATCAGTTTTTCCAAGCTTAAGTTCAGGGGTATTTTTGTAATTTTCTACTCTTTTAACTCTTATACTAGGTCATTTTAAGCCTATTTAGAAGGGTTTTTATTACCACTTGGCATAAGTTATCTCCCATTCTTCCAAACAAGTTTCAAGAGAAAAAAAAGTGTTTCATCCTCTCAAACTTCAAGTTAGGGTTTCAAGCTCCATAGCAAGAGATCCACTCAAAGTCTCCAAGCTCCAAGTCAAGTCTCCTAAATCTTTTCCATTGAAGTGGGTTATTTTCACCTAAGGTATGTGGGTTTTTAACAATGGGTTCCTTTCACCCTTGTGCCCAAATTCCCCAACTCTTATCTTGAAATATGAAGTTATGAAATTAGGGTTTTGATCTAAAATTGGGGAAAGTTTATGAAATCAGTTTCTATGTTTAAATTCATGGTTTCCTCTTGATTACACATGATTTGATTATGGTTTTCTCATTGGTTTTAAAATCCCAAGCATGAATGTTGATTTCTAGCATGAAACTATGAATTTACATGTTTTCCAGAGAAAGTTGGCATAATTAGATATCATGGCCTCTATGTATTTATGAAATTGCATGACTAATTCTTTAAGTATGAATTTAACAAGAAAAGTATATTTTTAATTATGGTCTTGCAAAGTTTTAAGAATCATGACCTTTGAATTGCATGACATCAGATATGTCCTTATGCTTTTCCAAATGTTTTTGACATTAGATATGTCCCTATGTTTAAAGAAAGTTTGGACATCAGATATGTCCCTGTGTTTAAAGAAAGTTTGGACATCAGATATGTCCCTTTGTTTTAAGAAAGGTTTGGCATCTAGATATGTCTACCTAAGCTAGGTGAACTATATGGTATCATTTATACCCTTATGCTTTTCAAACAGATTTGGAATCAGATATGCCCAGTATTATATGAGCTATATGTATGTTTTGGGAGTAGTATTAGCACTGAGTTGGACAGGGTGAGAGTACCCAAAAAGGTCCCAGAACTACGTGCCCCCGTAGATATTAAGTCCTCTCTGTTGGGCATCAATATTTAGTGATCACGCCAAAGTAATGCCTTTATACCCTGTAAAGGTATATTGGGTCCTTTCGATAGGGAGGATACATCAGATTCTATGTAGCTCCCATGGTCTATTTCGGTTAGAGAACCTCCCACAGAAAACAATTTATTCTTTTAAAACTGCATTTGACTCTTATTTAGATTTCAGACTTATTACTTATGATTATGTTTCAGCTTATGGAAAGTATTAGAGTCATTGTGCTCAGTTTATCTTTAAAAGTATGAATTCAGTTACTTAAGTATACTTAGCATGTTTTCATCATGTTCATGCACTGCTTACATACTTAGTAAATTCCATAGTACTAACACATATTGCGCTGCATCCTTTGATGATGCAGATTCAGGTGTCCCTTCATAGCTTCGTGGCTAGAGTTCCCGGCCACTCTCGCTCAACTTTGGTGAGTCATCATAGTGCGAGGACTAGAGTTTATTCTAGCTTTTCTATGTCTCCTTTCCTTTCAGATTGTTGAGTTAGTTGGGGTATTGTCCAATCAACTCCTTATATTAGTTTTAGAGGCTTTTAGACATATATGTTATGAGGTGATCTTCGAGTTGTATTTTCTATTCGACTCTCTATTTATGATATGTCTTCCTGTTTTGGATTTCTTTATGAGGCTTCCGTTCTATTTTCCTTTAAATGCTTGAGAATGCTATGATCAAGGGTTAAGTTGGGATCCTTGTGGTTCCAAGTCCCATGTTACGTCTAGAGGGTAACCTCGGGGTGTGACAAACTTGGTATCAGAGCCTCAGGTTCAAGAGTCCTAGGATGTCTAAAAGCCGCATCGAGTAGAATATCTTTCAAGGGTGAGAATCGCGCCACACTTATGAGGGGGAGGCTATGAGATGTTTTAGGAAGAACTTCACTTCTTCATGTTCACTATCGTGCGATAGAGTTTGACTCTACTTACCCTTATAATCCATTCCTTATGCATTCCACATAATGTCTCCACGAAGAAACTCCATGAGGAATGCTAATCCAACCACTCCAGATCAAGAGGTTACGAATGCAGAATTTTGTGAAACCATCTGTATATTGGCTCAAGCCATGATAGCTCAGTTGAATGAGAAAAAGAAACTAAAGAAGAGGAAGAGAAAGAACAAAAGACCAGAACACGAAACCAATCATCTTCTCAGCAGAGGTCATCCAGACCAACCCCATCTTCAGTTAGCACACCTACGCTTGACTCTCAGTCTTGTCACCATAGGGCTCCGAAGACCTTGAGGTACCCTCATTGTAGTAGTTGTGGTAAGTTTCATTTGGGTGAGTGCCTTGCAGGAAATGAGGACTGTTTTAGGTGTGGTCAGTTAGGCCATAGGATCAGGGGTTGGCCCTCATCTAAGATGAGAAACTATGATGTTCAGCTCTAAAACCAATTCCTTTCATTGCCTAGCTAGTCGGGTCAGAGTATTCCTCCAGAAGTTGAATCAAGTACGTCACTAGATTTTCTTCCTTTATGCACCCATAGCCCCCAAATCTCCACTCTTGGTTGGTTATGAGTTGTATTGACCTAGAACTAATTAGGGATAGGTGGGTTGAGGCCTAGACTTTTAGGAGAAGGAGAGTCTTAGACTATAGAAGGAAGTGGGTATTCGTTCTAGATTCTGGAGTAGTGTATGTTCTGTTAGGGTAAAACGATCATAGTTCCTTTGAGAGGTTGGTTAGAGGTCCATAGACTTAGAAGGGTAGCATGAATCTAAGAGGGAGATGGTGGGATGTAGAATCAAATTGGTCAAATTTTGGAGGCTCAGGTGGTGATGTCGTTGGGTATTAGAACAAAGTTAGGAGGGGAGTCAGAAGCTTATTTCCATCCTAGCATCCTAAGTATACTTCTGCCATTATGATGCCTTATGCATGCCTTGTGTGTCAGCGCCACGGTTCTATTTCAGATTCACGCTCATGTTCAGATTCTAGAATGGCAAGTGATTGCTTCAGACAATGATTCTACTCTTACTCTGCGAGTCTATGAGTCCCATGTTTATTCCCTGAGGTCTATTATTTATGTGAACTCATGTATCACAGTATGCTCAGTTATGTTTACTCAGTCAGTCTTCAGAAATACCTTAATGGCTAATCAAATTATGTTACGCCATGTATATGCTCAGACATGATTCTTGAAACGATTCATGCTTATCATTTCCTTATTCTAAAGCCCTTTGGATCTTTGCCTTTGATGATGAGGGGTGGTGATCCCCACTAACTCATGTCTTACGTGCCTAGTATGTGAAGTGCTCATGCGTATTGCACTCAATTACCCAAGCCTCACCTTGAGTGGTTTGATTACGCTAAGTGTAAGTTAAGATCGATCTATAATCCTTTATTCGTGACGCTCCTACTCCTGCTCTGTCCTTTCAATGATTCTGGTTGATGTTGTTGTATGTGATAGGGAAGACGGCCTTGTAGTAGCCTAGCTGTTAGGTAGCAAATTCCTTTTCCTTATTACTGTACTTTTTCCACCTTGACTTCTAGGTGTGGGTGAATTATGAGGTAAGGATTATTCATGCAAAATAGTTGGAAGAGGTAGTCTGGTATGTCCCCCTGTAGAAGTCACTGAATCTGTGATTCCCAGTTATGATAAGGTAGAGGAGAAAAGTCTTAAATAGGGTAAGCTATGAAACCATAAGGTGACCATAAGTATAAGCTTGAATATCATGATGGGATACATTTGGATATTTGTTTTACACAACTAGTGACCCTTGGGTTGGGGAGCCCTAGATTAGTTGGTTGTTATGATAAGAAAGAATACCATTCTTAGGAGATAACTCTAGATGAAAGGGGTTAGTCGAGATAGGCTTAAACATGGGGAATCGAGTAGTTAGACTAGGACCTTAGTGCCTTTATGTGCACTGTTGAGGTTGTTAGTTGCAAATGGTAGGAGTGGTATTCAGAAGAGAATAGTTTTCTCGTATGTCTACTTCTCTCAGTTTGGTGTCCCTTTCGATTAACTGTGAGTTCTAGAGTATGTTTGTTCTTTATGAGTTTTAGCTGAGTTCCTACTCTCATCCCAGACAAACTATCATGTTAGATATCCAGTTCCTATCCTCTTGGTCATTTTTACACTCTCGGCATGTTTACGTGTCTCATGAAACCATTTCAGTTTTTATTTCAATCAGAAGTCGGTTACCACGATAGTACATCATCTTTTACAACTCAGTTGAAGGAGCTACTTGGGAATAATAATAATTCATGAAGGCCAGGTACCTTCACCCTTTTCCTTCAGACCCGGTTTCAACTTAAGGTAGTAGTTCCATCCTTAGTATGTCCTTCCGAATCTATTCTGTCAATTTCCCTTGAGATCCTCGCATGTATTCACATTTTTGAAGTTGATTAAGCCATGTTTTAAGTTCAAAAGTTCAGTTTCATGTTTATTCTTCAGTTTTCATGTTTCGTTTTTGGTTGGGCTGTTTTCTCTCTAGAGTCCTCTTGCTTAGTCTTCATTCGAGGACGAATAATCCCATGTGGGAGATATTGTAACACCCCAAAAATCCTAAACTAATACCCGAACCTTTTTCTATCAGTGTAATGATCATTTTACTAGTGTGGTGAGTGCTTTGGATGTGAATCATGTTCATAATAAACTCCTATTATCAAGTTAAGTCACAGCACCTCACCAAAGTAAGTTTTCATGTAAGTCTAAACTAGAGTCAATTTCAGTCGATAATTCCTCCCAAAATATAAAGAGTTATTTGGCATAATACCCACCAAATTAAAGATTTATGAGTCTTCTTTCCAACACCACCAACCGCGCATTAATTCGAGTCCGTAGTAAAAAGTTATAGGCAGTTTACTGCAGTGCTGTCAGTGATGACGGATCGGTTGACGGGTCCGTACTTTGAACGACGGGTCTGTACTTTGAACGAAGGGTACATACTTTGAACGATGGGTCCGTACTTTGAACTGTGATTGCTGAACTGAACACTGAAATTTTTATTTTTAAAACCACTGGTTGGTTGACGGCCCGTAGATTAAAACCACGGTCTGTAGATTGACCCGTGGTTTGTCAAAAATTAGCTTTTCTTCCCTAGATTCCACGAGTGACTTGACGGGTCTTCATTTTAAATGACGAACCATCCTGTAACTCGTGGAATGGAGTTCCAGTAGACCCTCAAAAGTGATTTCTAAAATCACGGATCAAATGACGGTCCGTCATTCACTTTGACGGCCCGTACACTGACCTGTAATCCCTGAAGTCGAGTCATTTCATCAGTTTTTCCAAGCTTAAGTTCAGGGGTATTTTTGTAATTTTTCACTCTTTTAACTCTTATACTAGGTCATTTTAAGCCTATTTAGAAGGGTTTTTATTAACACTTGGCATAAGTTATCTCCCATTCTTCCAAACAAGTTTCAAGAGAAAAAAAAGTGTTTCATCCTCTCAAACTTCAAGTTAGGGTTTCAAGCTCCATAGCAAGAGATCCACTCAAAGTCTCCAAGCTCCAAGTCAAGTCTCCTAAATCTTTTCCATTGAAGTGGGTTATTTTCACCTAAGGTATGTGGGTTTTTAACAATGGGTTCCTTTCACCCTTGTGCCCAAATTCCCCAACTCTTATCTTGAAATATGAAGTTATGAAATTTGGGTTTTGATCTAAAATTGGGGAAAGTTTATGAAATCAGTTCTATGTTTAAATTCATGGTTTCCTCTTGATTACTCATGATTTGATTATGATTCTCTCATTGGTTTTAAAATACCAAGCATGAATGTTGATTTCTAGCATGAAACTATGAATTTACATGTTTTCAAGAGAAAGTTGGCATGATTAGATATCATGGCCTCTATGTATTTATAAAATTACATGACTAATTCTTTAATTACGAATTTAACAAGAAAAGTATATTTTGAATTATGGTTTTGCAAAGTTTTAAGAATCATGACCTTTGAATTGCATTAAATCGTATATATCCTTATGCTTTTCCAATAGTTTTGGACATTAGATATGTCCCTATGTTTAAAGAAAGTTTGGACATCAGATATGTCCCTGTGTTTAAAGAAAGTTTGGACATCAGATATGTCCCTATGTTTTAAGAAAGGTTTGGCATCTAGATATGTCTACCTAAGCTAGGTGAACTCTATGGTATCAGATATACCCTTATGCTTTTCAAACAGATTTGGCATCAGATATGCCCAGTATTATATGAGCTATATGTATGTTTTGGGAGTAGTATTAGCACCGAGTTGGACAGGGTGAGAGTACCCAAAAATGTCCCAGAACTACGTGCCCCCCTAGATATTAAGTCCCCTCTGTTGGGCATCAATATTTGGTGATCACGCCAAAGTAATGCCTTTATATCCTGGCAAAGTATATTGGGTCCTTTTGATAGGGCGGATACATCGGATTCCATGTAGCTCACATGGTCTATGTCGGTCAGAGAACCTCCCACAAAAAATAGTTTATGCTTTTAAAACTTGCATTTGACTCTTATTCAGATTTCAAACCTCTTACTTATGATTATGTTTCAGCTTATGGAAAGTATTAGAGTCATTGTGCTCAGTTTATCTTTAAAAGTATGATTTCAGTTATTTAAGTATACTTAGCATGTTTTCATCATGTTCATGCACTGCTTACATACTTAGTAAATTCCATAGTACTAACGCATATTGCGCTGCATCCTTTGATGATGCAGATTCAGGTGTCCCTTTATAGCTTCATGGCTAGAGTTCCCAGCTACTCTCGCTCAACTTTGGTGAGTCCTCATAGTGCAAGGACTAGAGTTTATTCTAGCTTTTCTATGTCTCCTTTCCTTTCAGATTGTTGAATTAGTTGGGGTATTGGCCCATCAACTCCTTATGCTAGTTTTAGAGGCTTTCAGACATAGATGTTATGAGGTGATCTTCGTGTTGTATTTCCTATTTGACTCTCTATTTATGATATATCTTCCTATTTTGGATTTCTTTATGATGCTTCCGTTTTGTTTTCCTTTACATGCTTGAGAATGCTATGATCAAGGGTTAAGTTGGGATCCTTGTGGTTCCAAGTCCCATGTTACGTCTAGAGGGTAACCTCGGGGTGTGACAAACTTGGTATTAGAGCCTCAGGTTCAAGAGTCCTAGGATTTCTAAAATCCGCATCGAGTAGAATCTCTTTCATGGCTGTGAAGCGCGCCACACTTATGAGGGGGAGGCTATGAGATGTTTTAGGAAGAACTTCACTTCTTCATTTTCACTATCGTGCGATAGATTTTGACTCTACTTACCCTTCTAATCCATTCCTTATGCATTCCAGATAATGTTTCCACGAAGAAACCCCATGAGGAATGCTAATCCAACCCCTCCAGATCAAGAGGTTACGAATGCAGAATTTCGTGAAACCATCTGTATGTTGGCTAAAGCCATGACAACTCAGTTGAATGAGAAAGAGAAACTAAAGAAGAGGAAGAGAAAGAACAAAAGACCAGAACACGGAACCAATCATCTTCTCAGCAGAGGTTATCCAGACCAACCCCATCTTCAGTTAGCACACCTACCCTCGACTTTCAGTCTTGTCACCATAGGGATCCGAAGACCTTGAGGTACCCTCGTTGTAGTAGTTGTGGTAAGTTTTATTTGGGTGAGTGCCTTGCGGGCAAGGAGGAGTGTTTTAGGTGTGGTCAGTTAGGCCATAGGATCAGGGATTGCCCCTCATCTAAAAGAAGCAACTGTGATGTTCAACTCTAAAACCAATTTCTTTCATTGCCTAGCTAGTCGGGTCAGAGTATTCCTCCAGAAGTTGAATCGGTTACATCACTAGATTTTCTTCCTTTATGCACCCATAGCCCCTGAACCCCTACTTTTGGTTGGTTATGAGTTGTCTTGACCTAGGACTAAGTAGGGATAGGAGGGTTGAGGCCTAGACTTTTAGGAGAAGGAGAGTCTTAGACTATAGAAGGAAGTGGGTATTTGTGCTAGATTCTGGAGTAGTGTATATTCTGTTAGGGTAAAACCATCATAGTTCCTTTGAGAGGTTGGTTAGAGGTCCATAGACTTAGAAGGGTAGCATGAATCTAAGGGGGAGATGGTGGGATGTAGAATCAAATCGGTCAGATTTTGGAGGCTCAGGTGGTGATGTCGTTGGGTGTTAGAACAAAGTTAGGAGGGGTGATAAAAGCTTATTTCCATCCTAGCATCCTAAGTATACTTCTGACATTATGATGCCTTTTGAATGCCTTGTGTGTCAGCGCCATGGTCGTATTTCAGATTAACTCTCATGTTCAGATTATAGAATGGCAAGCGATTGCTTCAGACAATGATTATACTCTTACTCTGCGAGTCTATGAGTCCCATCTTCATGCCCCGAGGTCTGATATTTATGTGAACTCATTTATCGCAGTATGCTCAGTTATGTTTACTCAGCCAGTCTTTAGAAATACCTCAATGGCTAATCAAATCATGTTACGCCATGTATATGCTCAGACCTGATTCTTGAAACGATTAATGCTTATGATTTCCTTATTCTAAAGCCCTTTGGATCTTTGCCTTTGATGATGAGGGATGGTGATCCCCACCAACTCATATCTTACGTGCCCAGTATGTGAAGTGCTCATGCCTATTGCACTAAATTCCCCAAGCCTCACCTTGAGTGGCTTGATCACGCTAAGTGTAAGTTAAGATTGATCTGTAATCCTTCATTCGTGATGCTCCTACTCCTGCTCTTTCCTTTCAATGATTCTGGTTGATGTTGTTGTAAGTGTTACGGAAGACGGCCTTGTAGTAACCTAGCTGGTAGGTAGAAATTCCTTTTCTTTATTACTGTACTTTTTCCACCTTGACTTCTAGGTGTGGGTGAATTATGAGGTAAGGATTATTCATGCGAAATAGTTAGAAGAGGTAGTCTGGTATGTCCCCCTGTAGAAGTCACTGAATTTGTGATTCCCAGTTATGATAAGGGAGATGAGAGAAGTCTTAAATAGGGTAAGCTACGAAACCATAAGGTGACCATAGTTATAAGCTTGAATATCGTGATGGGATACATGTGGATATTTGTTTTACACAACTAGTGACCCTTGGGTTGGGGAGCCCTGGATTAGTTGGTTGTTATGATAAGATAGAATACCATTCTTAGGAGATAACTCTAGATGCAAGGGGTTAGTCGACATAGGCTTAAACATGGAGAATCGGGTAGTTAGACTCAGACCTTTGTGCTTTTATCTGCGCTTTTGAGGTTGTTAGTTCCAAATGGTAGGAGTGGTATTCAGAAGAGAATAGTTTTCTCATATGTCTACTTCTCTCAGTTTAGTGTCCCTTTTGGTTAACTGTGAGTTCTAGAGTATGTTTGTTCTTTATGAGTTTTAGCTGAGTTCCTACTCTCATCCCAAACAAACTATCATGTTAGATATCCAGTTCCTATCCTATTTGTCGTTTTTACACTCTCGACATGTTTACGTGTCTCATGAAACCAGTTCAGTTTTTATTTCAATTAGAAGTCGGTTACCACGATAGTACTTCAGCTTTTACAACTCAGTTGAAGGAGCTACTTGGGAAGCAGAATCATCCTTGAAGGCCAGGTACCTTCACCCGTTTCCTTCAGACCCGTTTTCAAATTGAGGTAGTAGTTCAATCCTTAGTATTTTCTTCCGAATCTATTCTGTCAGTTTCCCTTGCGATCCTCGCATGTATTCACATTTTTGAAGTTGATTAAGCCATGTTTTAAGTTCAAAAGTTCAGTTTCATGTTTATTCTTCAGTTTTCATGTTTATTCTTCAGTTTTCATGTTTCATTTTTGGTTGGGCTGTTTTCTCTCTAGAGTCCTCTTGCTTAGTCTTCATTCGAGGACGAATGATCCCAAGTGGGAGATATTGTAACACCCCAAAAATCCTAAACTAATACCCGAACCTTTTTCTATGAGTGTAATGATCATTTTCCTAGTGTGGTGAGTGCTTTGGATGCAAATCATGTTCATAAGAAACTCCTATTATCAAGTTAAGTCGCAAACACCTCACCAAAGTAAGTTTTCATGTAACTCTAAACTAGATTCAACTTCAATCGATCATTCTTCCCAAAATATAAAGAGTTAGGTGCCCTAATACCCTCCAAATTAAAGTTTTTTCAGTCTTCTTTCTAACTCCATGAACCGCGCATTAAACGAGTTCGGAGTAAAACATTATGAGCAGTTTACTGCAGCGCTATCAGTGATGACGGATCGGTTGACGGGTCCGTACTTTGACCGATCGGTCCGTACTTTGAACCGTGATTGCTGAATTGAACACTGAAATTTTCATTTTTAAAACCACTGGTTGGTTGACGGCCCGTAGATCAAAACCACGGTCTGTAGATTGACCCGTGGTTTGTCAAAAATCAGCTTTTCTTTCCTAAATTCCACGAGTGACTTGATGGGTCATCATTTTAAATGACGGACCATCCTGTAACTCGTGGAATGGAGTTCCAGTAGACCCTCAAAAGTGATTTCTAAAATCACGGATCAAACGACGGTCCGTCATTCACTTTAACAGTCCGTACACTGACCCGTAATCCTTGGGGCCGAGTAATTTCATCATTTTTTCTAAGCTTAAGTCCAGGGGTATTTTTGTAATTTTCCACTCTTTTAACTCCTATACTAGATCATTTTAAGCCTATTTAGAAGGGTTTTTATTCCCACTTGGCATAAGTTATCTCCCATTCTTCCAAACAAATTTCAAGAAAAAAAAAGAGTTTCATCTTCTCAAGCTTCAAGTTAGGGTTTCAAGTTCCATAGCAAGGGATCCACTCAAAGTCTCCAAGCTCCAAGTCATGTCTCCTAAGTCTTTTCCATTGAAGTGGGTTATTTTCACCTAAGGTATGTGGGTTTTTAACAATGGGTTCCTTTCACCCTTGTGCCCAAATTCCCCAACTCTTATCTTGAAGTATGAAGTTATGAAATTAGGGTTTTGATCTAAAATTGGGGAAAGTTTATGAAATCAGTTTCTATGTTTAAATTCATGGTTTCCTCTTGATTACTCATGATTTGATTATGATTCTATCATTGGTTTTAAAATCCCAAGCATGAATGTTGATTTCTAGCATGAAACTATGAATTTACATGTTTTCAAGATAAAGTTGGCATGATTAGATATCATGGCCTCTATGTATTTATGAAATTGCATGACTAATTCTTTAATTATGAATTTAGCAAGAAAAGTATATTTTGAATTATGGTCTTGCAAAGTTTTAAGAATCATGACCTTTGAATTGCATGACATCAGATATGTCCTTATGCTTTTCCAACAGTTTTGGACATCAAATATGTCCCTATGTTTAAAGAAACTTTGGACATCAGATATGTCCCTATGTTTTAAGAAAGGTTTGGCATCTAGATATGTCTACCTAAGCTAGGTGAACTGCATGGTATCAGATATACCCAAATAATTTTCAAACAGATTTAACACCAGATAGGCCCAATATTATATTAGCTATATGTATGTTTTGGGAGTAGTATTAGCACCGAGTTGGACAGGGTGAGAGTACCTAAAAAGGTCCCAGAACTACGTGCCCCCGTAGGTATTAAGTCCCCTCTGTTGGGCATCAATATTTAGTGAACACGCCAAAGTAATGCCTTTATACCCTAGCAAGGTATATTGGGTCCTTTCGATGGGGCGGATACATAGGATTCCATGTAGCTCACATGGTCTATGTCGGTCAGAGAACCTCCCACAGAAAATAGTTTATGCTTTTAAAACTTGCATTTGACTCTTATTCAGATTTCAGACTTATTACTTGTGATTATGTTTCAGCTTATGGAAAGTATTAGAGTCATTGTGCTCAGTTTATCTTTAAAAGTATGATTTCAGTTATTTAAGTATACTTCGCATGTTTTCATCATGTTCATGCACTGCTTACATACTTAGTACATTCCATAGTACTAACGCATATTACGCTGCATCCTTTGATGATGCATATTCAGGTGTCCCTTCATAGCTTCGTGGCTAGAGTTCCCGGCCACTCTCGCTCAGCTTTGGCGAGTCCTCATAGTGCGAGGAATAGACTTTATTCTAGCTTTTCTATGTCCCTTTCCTTTCATATTGTTGAGTTAGTTGGGGTATTGTCCCATCAACTCCTTATGCTAGTTTTAGAGGCTTTCAGACATAGATGTTATGAGGTGATCTTCGAGTTGTATTTCCTATTTGACTCTGTATTTATGATATGTCTTCCTGTTTTGGATTTCTTTATGATGCCTCCATTCCGTTTTCCTTTACATGCTTGAGAATGCTATGACCAAGGGTTAACTTGGGATCCTTGTGGTTCCAAGTCCCGTGTTACGTCTAGGGGGTAACCTCAGGGCGTGACAAATAGAGTGAAGACCAAGTGGAACAGTAGCTCTATATGTACCTCCTCCAGCGCCTACGGGCCCAGTAGGTAGGATCCATGGAAGGACACTACTCGTATAGCTCAACTACACCGTATACCCCTCCTCGAGAACACTCAGAACGTAGCCCCTGGTACAAATTGGCAAGGTCCATGGAGGTCCTCGACCACATACTAAATCTCATAATCTCGATATAATCGTTCGAAATGTATCTAGATTTGAATCAGTAACTGAAGTCTTAAAATGCATTCCCGGGTTCTATTCGGGTCTAAAATAGTAAACCGAGTCTCAAACACCATAATAAGGGTGCTCGAAGCATAACCGAGTCTAAAACCATAGTAAAAAAAGTCTGATGCTCGGCCCATCCGAGCTTAGTATCATTTCAAACCAATAGTAAAACATGTCTAGCACTCCGGCTCAGCAAATTTTAGTAATAGTATGAAAACCAGTGATAAACTCATCCTTTTAACCTTTTTACCACAAGAAGATCTACGAAAATTGGTTCAAAACTTTTATAACCATTGTTTTTACCGAAAATGGGTCCTCATGGCTAATCAAGGTTTAGAAAACAATTTATAGTAGGCTCGAAGCCAAAACAGTAGTAAAACATGTAGAAAAACTCTTTATATGCATGATAATGGCATGCTGAATCAGAAATAACCGCCCAACAGCTCATAATCAACCTATTGACCCTGCACATGCTCCAATCGCTCTACAACAACTATAACCAGCTTTATAATAACAATATCGATATCCGGGACTCACAGACATTTCCAAGTAACTCACCATCTATGGTCCAAAGTCAAATACAAGGCCACACAGGACCACAAAGGTGATACTACCAACTACAGTAAATACTACAACTATAGGAGCGAAAATAAGATTGATATGAAGGAACAGACAAGGTCTGGGGTACCAAACTAATAAACCCAACCCAAGGATGCTAATTAATATAATTATAGCCTATATATGCAAAGTCTAGAAGATTTAAACCATAACCTACCTATCGTCCGACGACAAGCTGCTAGATGTCTAAGCCCGAACTGCTCTAAAAAGCTCCGAACAACAATCAAAATATCATAAATATAATCTATGCATTAAAATAAAGCTAAGGACACCCATAGTGCTAAAAGTATAGCCAGGTCAAAATTCGGGTCACAAGCGGGCCCATGGGTCCTACATCCCAAAACCGAAAATGAGAAAGCGCACGATGAACCTAACACTCCCAAGAGTGCATGCTCCAAAATTGAGTGGATTTTAGCCAAAAATAGTGCACTCCCCCTATCAAGAAAGTTTGCATTTTCTTAAATGCATCAAACATGAAGTAAAAACTTAAGAAAGGCACATACCTGTGGTGCCTTAGGCGCGTGAGTTTGGTAACTTGGTGCGGGCAGCAAAAGCAGCCGCAGTGTCAACAATAATGGCAGCAACGGTGGCCGTCACACTCAATGGATCAAGAATGATAGGTGCCACAGGAGGCACCCTACCAGTGTCAACATCAGTCATAATATCAATCACAACAGGCATGGCACCTCAAACTACTAGTGCTGAACTAGTGGACTCTCCTCGAGCTCTATAAAAAGTTGCCTCCTTATGCGCTCTGGCGTCATCTAATGACGTCTCTGTGGCTATCATAAAGACATTCTTTTCTCTCTTGCACTCTCTCCCAAGCTCAACTCCCGCATCATAAGTATCCTTACTCTAAGCCCTCTTCCCACTAACACTTAAGGGCTCATCATCGGTGAATAGGTCAATAAATAGTGGAGGTACAACCAACATAGTCATGGGAATAAGTGGTATGACGAGGACATGGTTAGTGGACAATGAGCCAACCTCCACTCAAAGCTGTGCCACCTTCTCCCATAATCCTCCCAAGTCTGTGCTCTGTATCTCTCTCAGTTGATCATTTTCTCTACGCTCAAAACTATTTATCTACCTATGTAAATAACGGACAAAGCCATCTATAGCTGCTTTTACTTTCTCCTTAACTCTCTCCTCTGAGGCAGCAATAGAAGTCTGGACCTATGGTTTAACTTGCTGCACCAACTGAGACAACTGTATCTCTGTCTAAGTCTAGCACTAAACAAACTCTTACAGAAACTCAAACGTAATGGTGAATATACCAGATGTGGAAGGGCATAGGAGCATGGTAGAAATGGCTACTAAAGGTCTGGATGTTGAGTGTGCAGTAGCCAGAACTATGGTACCCTCTATTGTAGCACTATTCTCGAGAGCTGGAACATTGGTACTTAGCTCAGTGGCATCTCTACTAATAACCTGCATTGGGGTGTCAACCTGATCACCCATCTCTACTGGCCCCTCAAATAAAGTAGGTCCAGATAAAGTAGATGGATGGGTTCATCTATGGGCAATCAAATTTGTGTCATCTTTAATCAGCCCCATATCCTGAATCCATATTTCCTCTATCGGGTGGTCAATGCTCGACAGTATCGGGATACCTAAGTTTACACATAAGCGGTGAAAGGGATGCTAGTACTATCCCAAAATGCCCTCTCATGGATCTCATCAATGATGTATCAAGGGATATATATATATATATATATATATATCATACCCTGCCATAATGATAGTTACTAGAACTGCTTGATCAAATGTTAGAGTGTTATCAGCTTGTGTTGGACAAAGACGGGTCCACACAATTGCCCACTAGAACTTTCCTGCAATATTTAGCGATGCTGTATTAATCTCAACCCTTCCATTAATACAGTCATCATTAACACCGTACTTCACAATGTAATCGACGACCTATCTCAACAAATCAATTTTCTGTGCTGGGTCTTTCATTTTGTTGTGGTCGTTCACCATTCTCATGTGGTGGTTGAATTCTTCTATGTTCACTAATAGCTCATACTTGGGCCTAAATAAGAAGCATTGAATCATGCACTTGGATATATCGATGGGCCTACCGCACACCAATAGACTGGCAAGTGAGAGTTGGTCCCGTGTACATTATCTCTGGGGGGTAATCTACTGCACTGAAGAGGAATAAGATGCATAAAACTCACATACCAAATATGGACTATAGCTACTTGATAGCTCACCCATCCAACTAAACTTTTACCGAGCAAATATAGCCTGTATGTTTGGAATTTTGGCCAAGTCTGCTATTTGAATGTGTGGCTCCTCAAAAATACTTCTCTTAAGGAAACCCTTTATTAGTTTGAGTTGCATCTTTGTCATATATCCTCTGTATATCCAAAATACACAACCTTTGATTGTCAGGAACTTGAGTAGACTGAGACCTGTACATCTCAACCCTTCTTCTATTTTCAGATGTGTCAGTTGAGCTCTTTTCCCCTGTGCAGGAATTAGCATCATCAGAGTCAGCCCCATTCACAGTGGCAGTATCTGATGAGCCCTCTCCATTAGACCCATAACTATTGCCCATGTTTGATGATCCCTCCCTCTCGTCAGACTGAGGAGAGGTAGTCTTTACCTGTGTATCAGTCGGAGGTACATCTTGTGGTGTGGCTTGACCTACAACCGACTTCTTAGCTGCTTGCCTCGTGGTCCAAGGCACAAAATCTCCATTAGGTTTGACCTCATACTGTAACACCCCAGGTATTTAACATTGTCCTTGATCACGTATCAAAGACTTACGAGCCTAAAGTTAAGAATTTTATTTAACTCCGTGCATGTTTGGAAAAATTTGATCTAAATTGAAATATGAAAAATATATTTTTATGACCTTTCTAAAATGTCTTAAATATTTATGGAATATCCTATAATTATAATATTTTTGTGTTTGTATTTATTTGATATCTTTTTATAATATAGTAATATTTTAATGGAGATATTAAGTCTAGCATGTAGAAAAAATATTATACTAAGTCATATTTATCCAAAAGAGCACCGTCTTATTACATATGCAGTAGTTGAAATTTGTATATATATGATGACCATAGTGATGATATTTTATGCATATCCTCTTATTTAAAAAGGGGATTTCTTAATTCAAAGAAAAAGACCTCTAGAACATGACTCTCACCGTTATATTGGATATATATATATATATATATATATATATATATATATATATATATATATATATATATATATGCACTCATAACCCATGTAAGAATTATCCTCTACAAGTTGTAAGAATTATTCTCTACAAGATTGTAGTTCTTGGTAGAAAACTTATTCACTGTTTGTAAATTTGTTGCAAGAATTTAAACTCTTTGATTCATTCTGCTCTCTATCAATCTTTGGTCATCACTTCTTTACCATACGAATTCTCTTACTAAAGTTATTAACTCATTGACTCATGCGGGATTATGATCCAGCTACTATTTTAATACAAACTACTTTTACAAAATTACTACGAAATCGAATAAACCACGCCCTTAGAGAATTGTGAATTAACTTGTTTTAGAGAACAAGTGCCATTATTTCATCTCTCTGGGTGAAAAAGGAAGTTATGTCAAGACGGTTTCCCAATTAGTGTAGTATCAAAAGTTTGTGTGCTAGATTGTGGAACTCGAAGTCAAGACTAGCATTCTAGGGGTTATTTGGAACTCCTGAGACTATCCTTAGCTACCAAGCGTCAGGTATGTAAAGGCTACTTCTTTCTTTTCTTGGTACGATTTCTTAATTCTAGCGGTTATAAATTTATCATGCTTTTGAGGTACCATTTATAGAGATTTAGAATTATTATGGTGTTGTATTTTCCTTATATCGTTATTCCTCGTCATAAACTCGTATTCGATATTATTGGCTCCGTGTCGAGTGGGGAAGTAGTAACTACTTATGTAATCTTGTTGATGGGATAAACAGCGGTGAGCATATCTCCCAATATATAAAGATCTAGAGGGTCTATTATATATAAAATTAAAGGTCTTTGAGTGTAATTTTTAGAACATCAAACCATTTGTTCATACAATATCAAAATAAAAAGTTATGACCGTTTTACCACAGACTGTCCGGGCAAAATCGGGTAGGGCCGAAATTATCAAAAAATTATGTTTTGAATTTGTTTTGATATAGTAACAGTAGTGGCTCCTTCTAAGAACTTGTGTAGTTTTGGATTTTGAAGCTTTTGTCGTGGTAATCCTCCTTCTATGACCCTCCCTCAAAATTTCACGTTCTAGAATCGTTTTTATAGAATTTTGAGCAATGAAGCGATGTTTTGGATATCGTGGTTTCGGGCATCCTATTTTCTCATCAAATTAGGTCATTATTGTTGTAAACTGATGGTACTAAAGTATTGGAGGGATTGGTGGGTTGGTGCACTTCTTCTCAAAGTCGCGTACGACAGTTGTCAGATTAAACAATGTGAAATACACCTTGTTAGATTGTCTCGGGAGCTCACTGCTCTTGTGAGGCGTTGATAGGTTCTTGTTGTTATTATTAGATGTGGGTCTAGTAGGAATTGTGATGTCAATTATTGAGTTAAAGTGGTATAGTTGTAATAACGACTTTAATGCCTTACTGATTGACTGTGGTTCATTCTCGCGGTCTTGTTGATTCATGTAGTTGTTGTGTTACGATCAGTTGAAGAAACACCTTTAAGATTCAATTGAAAGGCTTGTTAAGCCCATCCTACTTGTTGGCATGTTCCTTTATAGTCCATGATAGTCCAACGCTAAGCTTCGTCCTTTCTTTGAGCACGAATTTTAAAAATTTTTTAAATCGTTAAATGCGATATTTTACTATTCTATTACTAGAAAAACCTTCTGGGGAAGGTATTGGGATCACAGCTGAAGTAATTTCGTGATATTATTAGGTTAATATTCCACTCATTCAGTTATATAGGATTTTCGGCATCTATATGTCATTGTGTCAGTTTCCTTAACTATATGTCTATATGCAGGAGTTATTATCCTTCTTTGGGGGTTGTGCCTTAAAATGATTACAAAGGAACATTAAGTATTCGCAATCAGTCCTCCTTCCTCACTAAAATATTTTTCAGAAAACTTTAAAATAATATGTCGATTTCCAAAATTCTCAAATGTAATTCCTATGTTTAAACTACCAAAGGACTCGGTTTTTGAAATACTCTTTATACAAACCATTAGGAAAATATATATAGATACTAAGTGAAACACCTTAAGATCTTTATGAATGTCTGTAGGTTTAAGTTACCTTTCTAGAGTCAAGTTAAGTGTTCAAGTCTATATTAAAAAATATATGAGGTTCTACGAGGAATTTACATGTTATACGAAATTGATTATGAGATTATGAGAATAACGAGTACTAACAGGCCAAGATTGGCAACATAATTATGATGACCTACGTTCATTACGCATCCATGACATGACATACTATGCATCCAACTCTCGAGCTATAATCGGGAGGTATGAGGCCTATTGCCTATATTTATATGTATGAGACGCAGATGGCCACAAGTTGGCAGATATGATGCCGGTTAGCTACCGGAAGACACCATCATTGCTAGCACTTGGTTGGGTATGACATGCATTTGCATCTATATATATATATATGTATTCATGACATAAAATTACGCGAGCATACCATACATATTTAATTTTTATTAGATCAGATGTCGGCCATGGAGGCTATCAAAGTTTCAGTTTCAGGTGGTATCTCTATTACCCTTTTTACAACAGCTTTTTATGATTCTACTTTCCACCTTACATATTAGTACATTTTTATTCGTATTGACGTCTCGTTGCCTGGGGACGCTGCATTTTTGTTTCATGCTTACAGTTCCATGTAGGGATTTTGATCGACTCTAGGATTCGGGGTTTAGCGGTGAGTTGGTAAGATCCACCTCTTCCTGAAACTTTCATAAGATATTTACTTTTATTGTACAGTTTGGGTATAGTCGGGGACTTATCCCGACCAATCCTTATAGAACTCTTAGAGGCTATTGCAGACACAATATTCTAGGTTTCTTTCTGTAGCTTCCAGTCTCCAGTCCCTTGGGCTGGCATGTATATGTAGGTATGTATGTATATTTTCTATTGCGGCCTCGTCGGCCAACTAGTACTTCATTATGTTGGCTTGTCTACCTTTGTCTATATAACATATTGTATTCAGGTTATGACCTTAATGGTCCAGGCTTAGTATTTCAAATGTTATGCTGCCCGACCTTCTGGGCCCATAATTGAGTCAGTTAATATGTTTCAGTAGCTAACTTGGTCGAATAAGGTATTGAGTGCCAGTCGCGTCTCCCCCTAGTTTGGGGCGTGACACATACACTATCTCAGACCTACTTTTTTCCAATTCATAGGCTTATCCTAAAGTCGAGAATGGAATTCGCGAGCCCCCGCTCTCCTTTCGAATGGTGTGGCTGTTCCACCTTTTTTGGGGTCCCTTTTAGAGGAATAATACCTTAGTAGAATTGGAGAAATTTGAGTAATCAACTTGCAATTTAGAAACCCAACCTACCCATAAGAAAAGAGATGATGAATGCAACTTTGGGTGAATATGAGTGGTAATTTTGTCTAGGAGTAGGAAAAATAGATTAAAGGGAAGTTGAGGGAGTATTCAGTGGAGGAATCGAGGGGAATTAGGAGTGTTTAATGGAAGTTAAGAAGTGGAGGGAGCCATATGGGTTTAAAATTGGAAAAAGAATCGAGGTAATATGGGAGAAGTGGTATTTTAAAAGCCACTAAGTCGGGTTGGGTTTCCCCTAAAAATATAAAAGGGGACTTACCTGAGTTCCACGAGTTCGATTCACAGGTCGTGGAACAGTCCACGGTCCATGCAATGTGTTGGTGGAATATGTTCTGACTGATTTTCATTTCCTCTGATTTCCATGAGTCGTAGATAGTTCCACGATCCATGGACTTGGCTCATGGACCATGTTCTGAAGTATGCCAGTTTCTCTAATTTCCACGAGTGAAGTGAACGAGCCATGAATGGTTCCACAATCCATAGACTTAGCTCGTGGATCCTCACTTTCCTCATCATTTGTTTCCTTTATTTCTTGTGACTATGTCAACTTGTCCCTGTACACTCCAACAATATCAATCTAATACAAAAATCAAAATAAAATAAATTAAAACACCTTGGGTTGCCTTCCAAGCAGCACCTGATTTAACATCGCGGCACAACACAACTTGATTACTCAGACTTCATCAAATTACCCCTTGGGTTGCCTCCCAAGCAGCACTTGATTTAATATTGCAGTACGACTTAGGTACCTTTGGTTACTCAGACTTCACCAAGGGACCAGATATCCACTACCTTTATTTCCTCTGCAGTTCCCAGTACTCCTTAACACATTGGCCATTTACCTTGAACCATTTAACTTCATGGTTATTAAGCTCAGTTGCACCATATAGGAATGCATGTACCACTCAAAAAGGCCCCATTAACATAGACTTCAGCTTGCCAGGAAATAAGCAGAGTCTTGAGTTAAACAGTAGGACCAAATCACCTGGTGCAAAGTCTTTTTTTTCTATCTTTCGATCGTGATACATATTCATCTTCTCTTTGTAAAGGGTTGAACTCTCATAGGCTTTTATTCAAAATTCATCCAACTCATTCAATTGATCAAGCCTCAAGTTAGAGGCATCCTTCCAATTCAAATTTAACTTCTTGAGCACCTATATGGCTTTGTGCTCAAGCTCAACTGGTAGTTGCCATGATTTTCCTTAAACAAGTTGATAGGGAGAAATACCTATAGGAGTCTTAAAAACAGTCCGGTACGCCCATAAATCATCATCTAACTTCCTAGATCAATCCATTCTATTTGCAGTCACAGTCTTCGCAAAGATTTTCTTTGTATCTTAGTTGGAAGCCTCAAATTGCCTACTAGATTACAGATGATAAGGTTTTGCCACATTATTCTTTACTCCATACTTATCAAGTAGGGTTCGGGACAATCGATTACAAAAGTGAAAGCCTCCATCACTAATGATTGCCCTTGGAATACCAAACCTGGAAAAGATATTTCTCTTCAAGAATGTTGTAACACTTTTGCCTTCATTAAGCACAACCGCCTCCACCCACTAGGACACATAATCAACAACTACAAGTATGTATTTCATCTGATTTGAGCTCACAAATGGGCGCATAAAGTCAATGCCCCATACATCAAATAGTTCAACCACAAGATCGGGAGTGAGAGGAAGCTCACGCTTTCTTGATTTACCCCTTTGCCTGTAGCATTGATCACATATCTTTGCATAATCATGTGCATCCTGATGAATGGTAGAACAATAGTATCCACATTGTAAAATCTTGTGAGCTATCTGGAAGCTGCTATGATGCCCCTCAACAGGGGATGAGTGACATGCCTCCAATATGCTCATCATCTCTACCTCATGCACACATCTATGAATTATGCCATCAAAAAAAACACGGAACAAGTATGTCTCATCCCAGAAAAACTTCTACACATGACATAAAATTCTTTTGCTGCTAGAAGGAAAAATTCGAAGGCACCACATCACTCACTACATAATTAGCAAAATCTGTGAATCATGGAATCAAGTCTTCTGATGCAGCCAATACTTGCTCATCCAAAAAAGTATCATCAATATCGATCTCATCTTTCAATTTCAACATTGCCTCTTCTTCTAATCTTGAAAAATGATCAGCCACGTGGTTTTTAGTCCCTTTTTGATCCTTGACCTCAAAGTTAAACTCTTGTAATATAAGTACCCACAGAATAAATCTAGGCTTTGAATTATTCTTTGCCATAAGGTATCTAAGAGATGCATGATCAGTGTGCACAATCACCATAGTGCCAAGAAAGTAGGATCTGAACTTTTCAAAAGCAAAAACCATAGAAAACAACTCTTGTTCTGTCACATTATAATTTTTCTAGGGTGCATTAAGTGCCTTTCTAGCATAGTATATAGGAATGCTACTACAGGTACATGCGAAGAAATGATCAAAAGAGCTGTATTTGCTAGAGAATTGGGCGTTCCAATCATAATGCATGACTACTTAACGAGGGGATTCACCGTAAATACTAGCTTGGCTCATTATTGCCGAGATAATGGTCTACTTCATCACATCCACCATCCAATGCATGCAGTTATTGATATACAGAAGAATCATGGTATCCACTTCCGAGTATTAGCAAAACTATTACGTATGTCTGGTGGAGATCATATTCACTCTAGTATCGTAGTAGGTAAACTTGAAGGTGAAAGAGATATAACTTTGGGCTTTGTTGATTTACTGCGTGATAATTTTGTTGAACAAGATCGAAGTTGCGGTATTTATTTCACTCAAGATTGGGTCTCTTTACCAGGTGTTCTACCTGTGGCTTCAGGAGGTATTCACGTTTGGTATATGACTGCTCTGACCGAGATCTTTGGGGATGATTCTATACTACAGTTTGGTAGAGGAACTTTAGAATCTTTTCGTGTCTTTTGCCTAGTACTGCTCCTAGAGCCACTCCACTAGCATCATACATAATTTCAAAAGGCATGGATCAATCGGGTGAAATAATGATAGGAGCCGATACCAACTTTTCCAATATCAACTTTTCCTTATGGCACTCAAATGCCTTTAGACAAGCATCATAAAATACAAACTTTACCTCCTTCTCTACCAATTTGCATAAAGGGTGTGCAATCTTAGAGAAATCCTTGATGACTAAATGATAAAATCCAGCATGCCTCAAAAAGCTTTGAATACCTCTCATGGAAATTGATGATCGCAAATTTTCAATCACCTCAATCTTTGCTATATAAACCTCAATCCCTTTTTTAGAGATCCTATGGCCAAGCACTATACCTTCTTTTACTATAAAATGTCATTTTCCCAATTAAGCACCAAATACATTCTTCACACCTCTTTAATACGCTACTCAAATGGGCAAAGCAATCCTCAAAAGAGTCACCTACCACCAAAAAATCATCCATGAATACCTCAATAGTGTCCTCCACCATGTCCGAGAAGATAGACATCATAAAATGCTTAAAGGTTGCTGGCGCATTACACAACCCGAAAGGCATCCGCTTGAAGGAAAATATCCTACATGGACAAGTGAAAGTGGTTTTCTCTGTCTTCAGGAGCAATTAAAATCTAATTGTATCCTGAATAACCATCAAGGAAATAATACCATCCTCTACAAACAAGACAATCTAACATCTGATGCATGAATGGCATCGAGAAGTGATCTTTTTCAGTCCAACATTCAACTTTTTATAGTCCATGCACACTCACCAGCCTGTGACTGGCCTCATTGAAATAAGATCATTCTTTGCATTAGGAACCATAATGATTCCACCTTTCTTCACCACACATTGGACTGGACTTACCTATTTACGTCTGCAATAGAATAAACCACACCTGTATCCAACCACTTGATGATTTCCTTTTTCTGACCTCCTTGCGTAAGCAGATTCAACCTACACTGATGCTCAATGCTAAGAATACAATCAGGCTCGATATGGATCTTACAAGTGCATATACCTGGTGGAATACTAATAATGTCTGCAATGGACTAATCAATGGCCCTCTTGAACTTCTTTAATATAAATTAGGGCTTCTACTTTCCATTCGACCAAATCTACAACAATAATAATTAGCAAGGTATTGTTGGCTCCCAATAATACATATCGAAGGTAGGATGGGAAAGCTTTGAGCTCCAAGACTGGAGACTCCTCAATAGAAGGTTTGGCCAATAGAGTTGCATGATTTTTCAAGTCCAAATATAACCTTTTTGGAGCATAAGTGGAGGACCCTATATAGGCAAGTTATCCATATCATCATACTCTTCTATATCATCTCCATCAAAATTCATAATCACAGCCGCTAGTGTTTCAACACCAAATCTCTCCTCAATAGGTAATAATGGCAACTCCTCATCAATAACATCAATTACCAAGACCACACATATGTCATCAGGTTACTTCATCAACTAGTAAACATTGAAAATCACTTCTTCATTATTCAACCAAGACGTCATCTGCCTGGTTTCCATTTCAACTGAAGCTCATCTGGTGGCAAGAAATGATCTCCCCAGGATAATGGGGACCTAAAATCTACCTTACAGTCTAGAATGAAAAAATCTATTAGAAATATAAATGACTCAACCTTTACGAGAACATCATAAAGAATACCCATATGCCTCTTTACCGTGCGATCTACCATAAGAAACTGCATTGACATTAGTTTAGAGGATCCCAAGCCCAACTATCAAAACACTACTAGCAACATGAGGTTTGTACTAGCTCCTAAATCACACAAAGCCTTTGCAAAATTAAAGGCTCCTATGGTGCATGGAATGGTGAATGCTCCCAGATATTCCTTTTTTCTACACAAGATATTGGGAGGCTATTGCACTACAATGTGAAAATTATCAGCAGGCTTGAAACTTACTGTCCTTTTTTTTTATAACAAGATCCTTCATAAACATGGAGTAGCCAGGCATCTGCTCAAGTGCCACTATTAAAGGGATGTTCACAGAAAGTTGCTTCAATATTAAAATAAACTTGTGAAATTTCCCTTCTTCTTCTTTCTTCTTCAATCTCTGTGCGTAGGGAGGAGGAGGTCATGTAATAGAAGTCAAAATCTGTGGTACCTCCTTCTCCTTCCATTTTGTAGCCACAACATCCTTCTTAGCAACATGAGATAGCTTTTAAGTTAAATTATCATCAATAACTTGCTCTTCATATCAGCCACCTTTTCAACATCAATCATCTAGGGCCCGGTCGTATCATCAACAACTACTGGCATAGGAGGGTCAAAAATCATCTTTCCACTTCTAGTAGTCACAACCATGTGTTGACCATCATTTTACGCACCTTTTGATTGTTGGTTCAGAGCACAAACATTTGGCCAAGTTTTTGGTCAATTTTCTTAATGGCAGTAGTATGCGACTCAAACTTTTGGTTCATCCAAGAAATATCCACGCGAATCTCCTTAAGGTCATCACCACTAGCTTCTACCCTTTTTTAACACTTCAACCAACATGTCTTCCATCCCAAAAGTACATGACTCTTCTTTGCTCCCACCAGGTGGGATGTACAAACCACTTATGTCATTCTTGTACCCATCTCTCTTCTTCCAATCACCATCTTTATTGTTTCTTCTACTCAAATCTCTATACCTAGATCGGTTGTAGTTGTTGTCCATGTTATAGTTCCAACCTTGATTCCCTTGACCTTGGCACCAAGTGTCTTGATTAGACCTTTGTGCGTTGTCCCATAACCCACCACCTGATCATTCAAGTAGTTTTCCTCCTCATCAGAGTCTGAGCCATTATGTCTTGGTGCTTTACCTTGTGTACCACTGCATTCACCTTTTCAGCCTTGACCCCTATGCAATGCTTTGCAATGAGTCTTATATTAATTCTCATTTGAGCTATCTCCGAATCTTGCTCCTTCTCTCTCTTACACTGCTCCGCAAATATACCTATAGCATAAGTGCCAGCAGGAACGTGTGCCATGCCCTGTTCATCTTTGTAACTCTATTAAGCATCTCTGTGGCCTTTGCATAGGTGTGATCCATGAATGCTCCTCTAGTGACTGTGTTAGCTACCGCCTGCTGTTGACATTTAAAGACATATAGAAGATCTCCTGCAAAGTATCAGTTGTTGACACCAATTTTTTCCCTCCATATCGCAAATCAATTTTGAGCTTTTTCAATTTAAAAATAATTTCAAAATATAATCAAAATGTTTTTAAAATTAATTTTCATGATAATTTTATGATTTTTAAGTAAGAATATATATTCTCTATTTAATTATATAGAAATATATAGGTTTTACTTAAGAAAATAATTTTTGAAATTGTATTCGAGTGAAAACCTTGTTTAAATTGAGAATGATTTATTTTCCTCAAAATTGACATAAATTTGGAGATTAATTGAATAATTAGTATCTTATGCTTTGAACGGAATACTTTAAATTAAAGAAGCTCATATATTAATTTGAATAAACTTATCTATTTCAATTTTGACCAATTTTTACTAAATTGTTTCAATTTGGTATTTCTTAAATCGAATCTGGCCATATTTTGCAAAAAAATGGCCATCTTTTAAATGTATTTTAATCCTTAGATCAGCCAAGTCCAACCAATTCCCCAGACCCAAATTTTACTCCATTGACCCGGTCCAGCCCACAACCCCTAATCGCTTATTTTCTTCTTCAAATGACAGAAGCAAATGACACTAATGAACCCTAGTTTGTACAAATATGACACGATCTCTTCTCTCTTATTTGATATTGTACGACATCCACGTGCTTAACATGAGATTCGTACCTCTAGAAGCTTTCTAGAATGAACCCCAACAATATTATCCTTCAAATTGTGGATTTTCTCTTTTTGTTTTGGTTTAAAATGGTACAAAATTTGTACGATTTCATGAGTTGGAACGTTATCTTCAAAGAGAATTCAAAATTCTCAAGCGAATTTCTAGAAAAATCCCTAGAAGCTCAATTCTTCCACATCAGAAATCACCTCTTAAATTCCCCCATGTTTCACCATATAAATACTCCCTCATTTCTCACTGTTTGGGGAACGGTTTCATGCTGAGAGAACCCTTAAAGGCTTAATGAAGCTTGGGGTTTCTTGGCTAATATTTTGGGAGTTCCACCATTATTTCTTTGGGTTTTGGAGTTTTGAATAGTCTTTTTATCTAACTCTAAAAATTCAAAGAATTCAATTATGTTTGGGTGTGTTTTCTTTGCTAAATTGAAGTCGAGTCAAAGTTGGTGGAATCTTCTTCTGTCCGCCGTTCCAATTTTCTACCCCTAGAAAGGTAAAAACCTTTTTTTCTTGATATTTTGATTATGTTTTGTGTAGATTAGCTTGGTTTTAATTTGGTTAAGTTTGATGATATTCTTTAGGGAAGCCTGGCTGTCAAGTATTTGCATTCTTCTAACTTTAGAATTTCTTTTCTGTTCTTGATATTATATCATTCCTTTGTTGTAACACCCCAAAAATGCTAAGCTAATACTTGAATCTTTTTCATGAGTGTAATGATCATTTTCCTAGTATGGTGAGTGCTTTGGATGCAAAACATGTTCATAAGAAACTCCTATCATCAAGTTAAGTTGAAAGCACCTCAAACAAATGAGTTTTCATATAACACTAAACTAGGGTCAAGTTCAATTGACGATTTCTCCTAGAATTTAAAGAGTTAGGTGGCCTAGTATCCACTAAATTAAATGTTTTTGAGTCTTCTTTCCAATGCCACTGACCGCGCATTAATCAGAGTCCAAAGTAAAAGGTTATGAGTATTTTACTGTAGAACTATCAGTAACTATAGACGGGATGACGACCCGTGGAATGAAACTACGGTCCGTACTGTGACTCGTAAAAATAGACTTGAACCTTAAAATTTTCATCTTCAAAAGCACTGGTTGGTTCACGACCGATAGACCAAAACCACGGTCCATAGAGTGACCCGTGGTTTGTCAAATTTTAGCTTTTCTTCCCCAGTTTCCATGAGTGACTTGATGAGTCATCATTTCAAAGGACGGTCCGTCCTGTAACACGTGGAATCACCTTCAGAGAGGTACCGAGTCCTCTAAATTCTATGAGTGGGTTGACGATCCATCAACCCATTCCACGACCCATCCTTCCATCCAAAATTCCTGGGGATCAGAGGATCCTCATGTCCTTAAGACAGAACCACGAGTCAACAAGATGGTTCGTCGTTCTGAATCACGGACCGTAGAGTGACTCATGGAGTTGAGTTCCAGCAGGCTCCCAGAAGTGGCACCTGAAATCATGGATCAATTGATGGTTCATCATTTCAGTTGAAGCCGAGTCTTTTATCAATTTTTCCAAGCTTAAGTCCAGGGGTATTTTTATAATTTCCTACTCTTTTAACTCTTAAGTGAGGTCGTTGTGACCCCTTTTAGTAGGGTTTCTACCTCAATTAGCCTAAGTCTCTTCTTATTCCCTCATTCAAGCACCCAAAAGAGGAAAGAACTTCATAACTCCAAGTCTCAAGCTCAAGATCAAGGGTTTCAATTCCAAGTCTCCATTTTTCTCATTCTTAATTGGGAAAGCTTCAAATCAGGTATGTGGGTATCCAATAAGGGATTCCCTTCACTTTTATACCCAAAACCCATGATTTTTACTTTGATTTATGGATTTGTAAAATTAGGGTTCTTACCCAATTTGGGGAAAACTTATGGGTTCAGTTTTAAAGCATCAATTCAAGGTTTCTCATTACTTACCCATGATTTATTTGAGATTCGTTAAGTGTTTTAAAAAGCCCATGCATTAAAGATGATTTCTCGCATGTTTTCACTATATTGCATGTTTTCAAGTAAAAATTGTCATGTTTAGATAACATGGCCTCAAGTGTTAAGAAATTGCATGCCTAATTCTTCAAGCTATGAATTTAGAAAGAAAAGTATATTTTGAATTATGGTATTGCTAAGTTTTAAGACCTATGATTTGAGATTTACATGACATTAAATATGTCCTTATGCTTTTCCAACAGTTTTGGATATTAGATATGTTCCTATGTTTTATGAAAAGGTTGGGCATCTAGATATGTCTACCTAAGCTATGTGAATTTAATGGTATCAAATACCCTTATGCTTTTTAAACAGATTTGACATCAGATATTTCATTAGTTATGATCAGTTTTGGCATCAGATATGCCCCAGTATTATATGAGTTATATGTATATTTTGAGAGTAGTATTTAACATCGAGTTAGACGAGGTGAGAGTACCTTAAGTCCCAAAACTACGTGCCCCCATAGGTTCATAAGTCCCCTCTGTTGGACATTAGAATTAGTGATCACACTACAACTATGCCTCTATACCCTGGCAGGGTATATTGGGTCCTGTCGATAAGGCGTATACATCGAATTCCATGTAACTCACATGGTCTATGTTGGTTAAGAGAACCTCCCACAAAAATAGTTTCAAGTTTAAAAATGTATTGACTCTTTGCTTTCAGATTTCAGACTTACTACTTATGACTTATGATTATGACTACATTTTCAGCTTATGATATTGAATTGAGTCATCACATTACAGATTTTACCATTATTATATGATTTCAATTTTAAGGATATTTTTAAGCATGTTTTACCACGAATCATGCATGATATCAGTTTTAAGCATGCCTTCAAGTGTATTTTATCATACCATATGCATATCTCACATACTCAGTACATTTCATAGTACTGACCGCATACTTCTTTGTGCTGCATCCTATCATGATGTAGATTTCGTAGCTCATCCCCAGATTCGTGGGTAGTAGATCAGCAACACATCCAGCCAACTTGGTGAGTCCTCCTTATTCGAGGACTTGGAGTTTAGCTTCATTTCAGTATTTAGTTTGCTTATTCAGTTTTCAATATTTAGAGTTAGTTGGGGACTTGTCCTAGCAGCTCATGAGTAGTAGAGGCTTTCAGACATAGAGTCGGATATTGAACTTATTTCAGATTGTTATTTTCAGACTTATATTTATATAACAAATCAAGTTACTCATACTTCAGTTAAACTTCTGTTCTTATATTTTGTTCAGTTTTAAGTCATGCTAGTGCCAGAGGGTTATCTTGAGATCACTTGTGATCTTGGGTCCCGTGTTACGTCTAGGGGTAGGCTCGGGATGTGACATTTGTTCATCATAAATTTTCTTTAGTACTACAATTTGCTCCTTTATGTTGAAAGCCACGCGTCTGAATTGTTCTCGTATAAATAGGATATCCATTAAAGAATTGTTTGATTTAGCCAAACGAACCCATCTTAAGCTTAAATCTAACCTGTAGTTTTCCACCTGATCATGACCTAATGATATGTTCTTCATATTCCACTTTTTAATGATTTCTTTTTAAGTATAATCTGGTGCTCTACATTAGGATTTTTGTCTCAATTAAGTTAGTAACTTTTGATTACGGTGGCTGCATAGAATGATCATTTGAGTAAAAAATATTAGTATGATCCCTTTATTTTCTTGTTTAGCAAGAAAGTATGAGCGTATTATAGTACTAGTTTTCCAAAATTAAGCTTCCTCCTTATAGCAGCACCTAATAGGGCATACATGCAAATTTGCTAACATTAAAACAAACATATAAAGGGATTTTGTTCAAGTATTATATACTAGCTGCCTAAAATATTTCCCTGTATGCTCAAGTTATATACGAACAATACCTATTTTGAAGCATCTACCTACTTTTCAACGAGTATGTTTGAGATAGTCAAAATGTGCATTCATATTTCTTTATCTCGGTAATTTAGGTTTTCATAGGATATTGTATACTTGATAGTAATATCCTGATAAGAAACATGTGCACTTTGGTTAAAATAAGATCAAGGTTTTGAGTCCTTATACTTGATATGATTACATGTTCAGAGTGTCATTTTCTTTCTGCAATCAACACGGTCAAATGAGCTTTTAAGGAGTTTTATTCTATTCACTTGTATTATGGGAATTCATCTGAGGTCTAAATTTAATAGGATAAGATAATTCTCAGATATTGAACTAACTTGGCAATGTGTTTAAATATATTTCATTTATCTCTATTGGCATGTTAGACCCTTTTTACTTGTTGATGTTCAAATATGATGTATGACTGGTACTGTCATGACCCAATTCATTGTGAGTGGCACCCACCCAACCCCCAAATGAGCGAACTAATAGAGTTCAACCCTTACCTAGACCAACAACCTAAAACCAGCAAGCGAAAAGTAAACTAACAATCAAACAATTCAATAACTAAACATAATTATTATTCTGCGGAAAATCCCTCCTAGGAGATGAAAGTCATTGTACCAAACATCAATACCAAATATCTAGAATACAGGGATGCAATTCCAAAAGACAAAATGAAATAGTTTTAAGTCCGAAACAAATGGACCGAAACTCTAAGATCACCCAAGGTAGCTCGAAACAAGCAGCTCACCCTTGAAAGTCAGAAATCACCGGTGCTAGATGTGAGGTCGCATCTCAGTCGCTGGTAGATTTCCTGTACTCACCAAAAGACAAGCAAGTGCAGTATCAGTACACCACCACTGTGTACTGGTAGGATCATCAGCCAGTTTCCAAGTAAACAATATATATAACAGTACAACATATACAAGTAAATATATGGAAAACATGCAACAAGTATACAGGCCCTAGACTACAAGTCTCTACCTACCTTGTCCCAGCATGAAATCCATCTCTTATAGTTATATACCACGAACATGAGCCATTAACTATACCTTCAATATAGCCCTGACTCACCCCGGAATCCCCTCTAGACACATACCAAGTAATGATTCAACCCGGCCTAAACTAAGACCAACACAACAGTTAAACAAGTTACCGACCACTCAAGGACCACCAATAATAGCACCTTTAACTAGACAACCTGGTCCACTCACGGAACCAATACCAAGTATCACATTCATTAAAACAACCCGGTCCACTCACGGAACCAATATCAACCAATGCAATACAATAGTCAATGAAACAATGCAAGATGCAATAAAGTAAACCCGTACCAGTCATGGTACCCATGCCAACCATATGTTATACCCGTACCAGGTGTGGTACCCGAGCTAATCAAATGTTAACAAACCACAGTCAATATATGAACACACACAACTTGTAAAACCAACAAGTAAAATCGTTCAATCACAGACTGTAAAGAGGAACCTAGACATTCCACACAATTTTCCTAAGCAATGTAATGCATACAATTACTTAGACATGAGTACATGAATATACACATTCATAGAAAATCCTAAGCCATCACCTACCTCGAAATGTTCCAAGCTCTATTCGACCCGAGCTTTTCCATGTTCTGGATTCCTCTCTCGTTCTTGGTATAAAAACAACGCACAAGACATATAGTTAACACCCAAGGCCTGTATATTACCCGGATTATACTAAATCCCCAAACCCCAGGCCACCCATGATAATACCACCTCTTTCTCGGTCTTTTTCACTGTTAATTCTCCTAGTTCTATCATCTTTTACGGATAAAACAGGGAATTAAACAACGTATGATCATAATAATGTACTTTAATCTATACCCAAGAACTCACATGCTTGGAATCCCCTTCCTTCCCCGAATTCCACCATCCCTAGGTTATTCTAACCTTCCCCAAATTTCCTCCTAGCAATTCTACTGCATAGAAAATGTAATACAAATATTGGAGAACGAAAACCTTACCTTAGGGAAGAATTTTGACGGAGAAAGGAAGAAAAACGCCTGGAATCGCCTAACCCTTCTCCCAAAATGAACTTGAGAAAAACTGAATGTTTTGGGAGCTGTTTATGCATTAAAAATCCGTCGACCCACTATAGTGGTCCCCTCTTCGCTATAGCGGTCCCTCAATAGCGGTAGCCCGCTGCTATAGCAGTCTTAAGTAGGTTGACCACCCTTTGACCGCCGCTATAGTGGTAATTTCTACCGCTATAGCGGTGGCTGCTATGGCGTGTGACCTCGCTTGTCACAGATAGAAAGTCCAGAAATCTGCCAGTTTTGGCCATTTCACAACACACCTGTTTCCCTCGACGTCCTGAAACAACCCATTCACGTCAAACGTGACTCCGAGAGTTCTACTTACCCAAATGTGATTTTGAAAAGTCCCCCGGACTCCTTTATGTCTTGGCTACGTGGATAACTATCTCAATCCAAGAAACCCTAACCCATATTTACCCGGATTTTCCTAGACTCTACCTCGCTCCAAAACCAGCCGAGGCTAGCCTAGCCCAGAATTTCAAACTCCCTAACTCGGAGTTTTCTAACTCTAAAACTTGGCACGATGGAACTACCCGTAATGACAGACCCGCTCATTACGGGTACAGAGGCTAATTTATTCAGTTGTTATTTTTCGACTATGATTTCAACTGTTCATTATGCACATATGCTAATTTCTTATCTTTTCATAGATACATGTGACACCCGAGTCCAATGGACTTCCACCTTGCATTTCTGTTGGGTCAAGCCCAACCATTTTGAGTCAAGCCTCTTACCAAGCCTAAAAGGACTTGATATACAACCTAAGTGCTGATATATATAGAAAGGGAATCACTTGTACAAGAATATACAAGGATATACAAGCAGTATACTAGTTGATATACATGCAAGCCCATTAGCTTCAGTGTCCAGTTCTGGACAAATTTGGAATTTGGGCCTAAGAAGCCCAAGCTCATTTTCTTATTTACTTAATTATTCATTTGTAATTTTCTATGATATCGTCTGAATTCTAACTTTTTTAAATTTAACTTAGTTGGATTCCTTAAGGAGTTGCTAATTTCCAAAACAATTTGTTTCACTATCTGTTGAAGTTAGTTGTTTAATGAATGACCAATTAGTTCATCCTTTTAATTTCTCGCTTGAGTTTGTCTCTTTCTCAAGGTGATTAAAATTAAATGTTGCCTCTGCTTTTTTTTTTTCTTTCAAAGTTGATCATGCTAAAGTCTCTTTATTCATCTATAAATCAAAATTCGTAAAAGATAACCCTTCTCTTAAATACTAAATCTTTTTATTAAGTAATGGAAACCTTTCTTCTAAAGTTAGTTAAAATAAGAGTTTGTTTTAAGTCAACGGATAACCTCAATTTAGCGGACATTTTAGGTGCCTTAAAACCTTTCCTAAAATGTTAATGTGAACCCTTACTCCGAATCCTTGAATTTTTAAAGTCTTTTGCTGTTTTAAATCTTTAAAATTTTTCCTATAAGTTTTTTTTTAATTGTCCATAATTAATTAAGTGGAGACTCAGTTATTTTTAATTAAGTTTGAGAATTTCTTTAAGTTTTCAAATTTAATTAAAGTCAAACCATTTTTCAAAAAGGGATAAAACAGAAATGACGACTCTGTTGGGGATTCGACTAAGTTCTAACAAAAGTGAGGTTTGACTAACTCTTATTTGACTATGTATTCGGGTTTGTAATAATTAATGTATTTATTTTCCTTATTTGCCTACTTGTTTATTTTTCGCATATTATAAACTGTTGCACTTTCATAGCATCTTCCACTTTCCTGGCAAAGTATTAGTTTGCATGAGAAAATATGTGATTATGTGAGCATTCACAACCGTTTTTCAGTAAAAAGCACATTTCCAAAATAGACAAGTGAGTAGTTGATTCGCAGTCGGTCAATAATCACTGGTTGTTTTAGCCCGCGATCATTTGCCTGGGTTTCCGATCTGTTCAAAAATAAACTCACTCTTGTCTACCTAAGATAGAGCGAAAATAAATCTCGTGAATAGGCATTGACTTAAGATGTCTTAATATCCAAGGGATATTAAGTCCATTAGAATACTACCTTGTGTAGAAATGACCCCCGGCCTAAAAGGACAATCATCCTTACATATTTAATTGAAGTATGTAATACCGAATTATATGAACCATTGTCCCTCTAAGTAGGAAAGTATTTAGATAGTCTTTTGGAAGATCTCCATCCGAAATATATTCAGAATTCCAAGAAGTCCAAGAAGTTTGAGAATGAAGGACCTTCCATGGCGGTTTAGTTTAGGACTGTACCCCTGCATGGGACTAATATTTATTGTATATCTCTTTCTCTTATTTTGTATCTCTATTCGATTTAATTAGTTTATATATAATATATTTTGGGGAAATGAAATGTTATACAAACGACATATATATCCTTCAATTCGTTAGGACTACCTTTGACATAAAAATGTCACATATCTATATCGTACGCGCTATAAATTGTTTATATATTATGCGATATAACTATTTTTTGTGTGATTGTGTGTTGCTTCAATTGAAGGCAAATTAATCCACTTCTATTAAAATATTTTTGAGCCCATAAGAAGAAATATAAGTCCATAATATGAAAGTTTGGCCAAACTATTTTTCGAGTTATTCAAGTTTCTCAAAAAAATTCAAACCTCCTCAAAAGTCCTCTAAAATTTTGTTCCTATCTCTTTGGATGTTAATTTACCTTATCCAAAATACACGGGCAGCCAATCAAGGCTCATTCTCCATCATTGAAAGATTTTATTTTGACGAAGAAATGGAGAATCTCACCTTATTGACATCAACAAACGTCATTAAGAAGCTAAGAGAAACAAGTTAAAATACAAACAAAAGTTGATTCAACACAAGCTAAACTTCCTGTCAAATCACTTACTTTAAAAATCAACGGATAAATTTCTATCCGTTCAAGTCATTCCTATCAAAATCCACCCTTGGATTAATAAACCTTTAAGCAAAGCAACACTTATTTGTTTACTTTCTGTTAAATATCTTGCATTATTTTCAAACAAAATCTAACATGATTACCTTTTGAGTTGTTTTTCTCATATCAAGTAGAAGTTAAGAAACTGATATGTGTTGAAAAATAAGTTGAACATCCTTGCTTCACAAGATAAAGTAGATAAAGAATCCTCCCCTGATCGTAGCTTGATAAAAAGAAAAGAAAAATGACTGGAAATACTGAGGAAACTAGATTGACAAACATGGTCATACTAGAACCAATCGCAATAGATCAAAACGGATGGCATAAATACTGCAACAAATGGCTGAGATGAGGAAAGAAAGAAATACAACAGAACTGAGAATTCACCAGGATTCTCAGCAAAATTAGTCCTCCGTTCTAATTCCCTCCTTATAACTCTTCCAACGTCAAAAACCATCTAAAGAATGTGCCATCTGCCTCCGTCTCATGACCTCCCACAGATTCCATCTCTAGCAACTGTAACACCCAAAAAATTCTAAGTTAAGAATCGGACCAGAAATCTAAGTATGAAACTATCAAGTGACAGTCAAGGACCACGAACAGGTTCCACGAACCATGGAGCAGACCACGGAACGTGGATGCTGCCCATGGAAATCAGTCAGAGGCTAAGCATTTGGCCTGAGAACCATGACCAGGCTCCACAGACTGTGGAACTGTCCATGGGCCACAGATTTCCCTCGTGGAACTTAGGCCTGTAGCCTAGAAAATTCCCAGGGAATCATGAGTGATTTCAACGGCTCATGGGGCTATCCACGGATCGTGGTTCCCAACTATGGAACCCAGTTTTGAAATTTTTAATCAATTTTCAATTTCTTTTTAGGGGTATTTTAGTCTTTTTCTATTATTTTAACTTCTAACCTAAGTCATTTTAGGCCTAATAAGAGGGGTTCTATTCACACTTAATCAAATTTCCCCTCATTCTTACGATCAAAACTCAGAAAGAAAGAAAAGAACTCTTCTCTTAAGCTTCAAGGCCTAGGGCTTCCTCTCCAAAGCTTCAAACTTTGATTTTCATCAAGATTCTTCAACTACCAGGTATGTGGATATTCAATAAGGGTTTAGCTTTCCCTTATGCCCCAAACCTCAGTCTTTTATTTTGAAATTCATGATTTATGAAATTAGGGTTCTTACCCTACTATGTCAATTTTTATAGAATTCAGTCCTCATACTTATTACATGATTTTTATCCTGTTTAAATGATTTATATCATAGTTTCAATAACTTGTATGGGTTTATAAAATTGTTTGAGAAGACTAGAACTTAGCCTGAAATTGTAGTATTTTTGCAGGAACTAGTTTTCTTTGAAAATTAACTTTGATTTCTAGCATTCGGTTTTAAGAAAGAAATTAGCAAGTTTTCAGCCTATAGCTCTTTCAAAAAGGTGTTTTCAGATCAGTTAAGTTCTGATCATCATTCAGAACCTCAGTTTTAAATGAGCTACTAGTAAATACAATTTTGGGAGTAGTACTTAGCACCGAGTTGGAGTAGGATTTAGCGTCACCCAAAGTCATAGAACTACGTGCTGCCATAGGTTATTTAGCCCCTCAGTTGGGCGTCAAATTTATGATCATGCCAATCATGTCTCTATACCCTAGCAAGGTATATTGGGTCCTCTTGATGGGGCATATACATCAGACTCCACATTTAGCTCATATGGTTTATGTCGGTTAACAGTATCTCTCATGGAATTAGATTCAGTAGTTATGTACTTAGCCCCCACATTAACTTTATTATTTCATTATGTGTTTTTAGAATATTCCTATAGTACAGATTTTATGCATGATTATGTTTGGGATTTTTTACTACAAATTTAGTTTACTGTTTAAATAGCGTATTAGTATTTTAGCATATTAAGTTATATTTTTGTTTGCATATCCCGCATGCTTAGTACAATAAAAGTACTGATCGCATACTCTTTGTGTTGTATCCTATTATGATGTAGGTTTAGGCGCTCAGTCTTAGCTTCATGAACAATACACTCCCATTCCACTTTATCTTACCAGCGATGAGTCCTCATCATCCGAGGATGGATTTTATGATGCTTTTCTTTCGTCTTCTTTAGTTTTCTGTATTAGAGTTAGCTGGGGTTTTTGTTCCAGTAGCTCATCCATAGGAGAGGCTTTCAGACATAGAGTTAAAGTTCATCTTATTTCAGAATGAGTTATCTTCATACTTATATCATTTCAAAACTTTTAGCAACTTATTAAGGTTATAAATTTTATCAGTTTAGCTTCCTCTCAGTCTTTATTATTCAAAACTGCTTTAGTATATGCCAGCCCATGGGTTAACTTGGGGTCACTTGTGGCTCTAAGCACCGTGTTATATCCAGAGTGTAGGATCGGGGAAAACTACTACTTTAGTAGCTCCAGCAGGTCACAAAGCTCAGCAGGGAACTACTTCTGGTACATGCAATAGTCAGCATCAAAACTGGCTCTATGCCATGTCATCCCATTCGTATCAAGAGAGCTCCCCATACATAGTCACTAGTATGTTGCAAGTTTTCTCTCTTGATGTTACACTTTGCTAGACCCTAGAGCTTTATTATCTTTTGTGACTCCATATGTTGCATGTAAATTTGGAGTCAATCCCGAAACACTTTTAGAGCCTTTCTCAGTTTCCACCCTAGTTGGAAAGTCAGTCTTAGCTAAGAGAGTATACATAAATTGCCCAATCTCAGTCCTTCATAGAGTCACCTCAGCAGAATTAGTAGAATTAGACATGACTAATTTTGACATCATTCTTGGCATGGATTGTTTACATGCCTGGTATGCCTCAGTTGACTGCAGAACAGAATCATAAAATTTTAGTTCCAAAATGAGCCTATCTTAAAGTGAAGGGGTAGTCCTCCAATGTCAAAGGGCCATTTAATATCTTATCTTAAGGCCAAAATGGTGCATCTATCATATAGTTCGGGTTAAGGATTTCGAGTCTAAGACCCACCTCTCCAGTTAGGTTTGGTAGTCAATAAGTTTCCAGAAGTGTTTTTTGAGGATATTCCCGGAGTCCCTCCTGGGCAGGAGATCAACTTTGAGATAGACCTTCTCCCAAATACACAAACCATATCTATTCCTCCTTACAAGATGGCTCCAACTGAGCTTAAGGAGTTGAAATATCAGCTAAAAGACCTTCTAGATAAAGGTTTTATCAGACCCAACATCTCTCCATAGGGTGCTTTAGTTCTCTTCGTACATCATAAATATGGTTCACTTAGAATATGCATCGACTACCGTCAGTTGAACAAAGTCATAATCAAGAAGAAGTATCCCATTCCTAGGATTGATGACTTGGTCGACCAGCTTCAGGGTGCCAGTTATTTCTCCAAGATAGACCTCAAATCCAGTTATTATTAGCTCAGAGTTAGAGAATGTGACATTCTGAAAACAACCTTCAAAACTCGGTATGGTCACTTTATATTTGTGGTTATGTCTTTTTGACTAACAAATGCTCCTGCAGTTTTTATGGATTTGATGAACAGGGTATTAAACCAGTACTTGGATATGTTCATCATTCCCTTTATATATGACATCATTGTTTATTATCAATGGAGAAGGAGTATGAAAACCCTTTGAGGGATGTGCTGCAAACTCTCAAGGATCACCAACTATTTGCTAAGTTTAGCAAGTGTGAGTTTTGGTTGCAATTAGTTGCTATTCTAGGTCATGTAGTGTCTAAGAAGGGCATTCGAGTAGATTCACAAAAGATTGAGGCAACAAAGAATTGGCCTAGACCCACTTTCCCGACAGATATTAGGAGCTTCTTGGGTTTGGCTGGGTACTACAAAAGGTTTGTTGAGGGATTATCATCCATAAGTTCCCCATTGACTAGGTTGACTCAGAAGAAGGTTAAGTTCCAGTGGTCCGATGAGTGTGAAACGAACTTTCAGGAATTGAAGATTAGGTTGACCACAACCCCAATTTTGACTCTACCAGAGGGTTCATATGGTTTTGTTGTGTATTGTGATACATCGAGAGTAGGCCTTGGTTGTGTTTTGATGCAACATGGTAAGGTCATTTACTATGCTTCTAGATAACTTAAGATTCATGAGAAGCTTTACCCAACTCATGATCTTGAATTATCACCAATAGTTTTTGCCTTGAAGATTTGGAGACACTACTTTTATAGTGTCCATGTGGATGTGTTTACTGACCATAAGATCTTCCACTATATGTTCACTCAGAAGGAGTTGAATCTTTGTCAAAGAAGGTGGCTTCAACTTCATAAGGATTACAACATGAGTGTGCTTACCTTCCAGGTAAGGCCAATGTAGTGGATGACTTGTCATAGGTTGAGGAAGAAAAGAAGGAATTGTCTAAGGATGTTCATAGGCTTGCTCGTTAAGGAGTTTGCCTCACAGACTCAGCGGATGATGGTGTTATAGTTCAAAATGGATCATAATCTTCTTTGGTCATTGAGGTGAAGGAGAAATAAGATAGTGATCCTATCTTGCATCAGTTGAAGGGTACGGTCCACCAGTAAAGAGTAGAGGTTTTCTCCTAAGGGAGAGATTGTGTTCTTTGATATCAGAGTCGGTTGTGTGTTCCAAATATAGATGAGTTGAGAGAGCGGATTTTGACAGAGTCTCACAGCTCTAAATATTCCATCCATCCTGGTGCCACCAAGATGTAACGTGACCTACGAGAAGTCTATTGGTGGAGTGGAATGAAGAGGGACATTGCAGATTTTATGGCTAAGTATCCAAACTACCAACAGGTAAAGGTAGAACATCAGAGAATGTGAGGTATAACTCGGGATATTTACATTCCTACTTGGAAGTGGGAAGCGAGCAATATGGACTTCATTATAGGTTTACCACATACCTACCAACTACATGATTCTATACAGGATGACTAAATCAATCTACTTTTGGCCTGTCAAAACTACTGATTCGGTAAGGGATTATGCCAATCTCTACATTCCTGAGTTAGTCAGATTTCATGGGTTTCTCTTATCAATCATCTGAGATAGGAGCGCTCAATTTACATCCCAGTTCTGAAAGCCATTTCAGAAATGTTTTGATACTCATGTTAATCTCAGCACAACATTTCACCCAAAGATGGATAGCTAGGTAGAGCATACTATCCAAACCTTAGAGGATATGGTGAGGGCTTTTGTGATCGACATTAAAGGTAATTGGGATGATCACTTACCTCTTATAGAGTTTGCCTACAATAACATCTTCCATTCTAGCATTTATATGGCTCCGTATGAGGTAGAGGTGTAGATCACCTATCAACTAGTTTGAGGTAGGTGAAACAACATTGATAGTGCCATATTAAGTTCATGAGACTATGGAAAAAGTTCAGCTCATTAGGGATATACGTTAAAAGCTACTTAGATTCATCAGAAATCCTATGCATATGTATGGAGAAGAGACTTAGAATTCGAGGTTGATGATTGGGTATTTCTGAATATCTTACCTATGAAGGGAGTGATAAGATTTGGTAATAAGGGGAAGCTAAGTCCCCGATATATAGGTCCCTATAGGATTCTGAGGAGAGTTGGGAAACTGCCTTATGAGTTAGAGTTGCCCACAGAGTTAGCATAGGTGCACCCAGTCTTCTATGTATCCTTGTTAAAGAAGTGCATTGGTGATCCAGCCTTAGTTGTGCCATTAGAGAGTGTGGTGTGAAGGATAGTCTTTCTTATGAAGAGGTCCTAGTTGAGATCCTTGACTGTCAGGTTCGTAGGTTGAGAAAGAAGGAAGTTGCTTTGGTGAATGTCCTTTGGAGGAACCAGTCAGTTGAGTGAGCTACTTGGGAAGTAGAAATAGAAATGATGACCAAGTACCCTCACCTCTTTCTTTTCCGATTCAATTTAGCTTGAGGTAATAGTTTTCTCTTCAGTAATCTCAGTTTCCTCACTTGTATTCCCCTCAGTTTCATGTTCCATCAGTTATTCTCGCATTTTCAGCATCCACTCATGTCTCTCAAACTCAGTTCAGTTAGAATTAAGTTAGAACTCAGTTGGTAGGGATTGAAGATCTTTCTCTCCAAACTCAACTTGTTTTGTCTTCATTCGAGGATGAATGATTCCAAGGGGGAGATACTGTAACATCCCAAAAATTCTAAGCTAAGAACCAGACCAGAATTCTAAGTGTGAAACTATCAAGTGACAGTCAGGGATCACAAATAAGTTCCAAAGATCATGGAATAAACCAAGGATCGTGGATGTCGCCCGTGGAAATTTGTTAGAGGCCAAGCATTTGGCCTGAGAACCATGACCAGGTTCCATGGATCGTGGAATAGTCCACGGGCCATGGTTTTCCCTCTTGGAACTCAGGAATACAGCCTTGTAAATTCCCAGGGAACCATAAATGGGTTCCATGGCTCGTGGAACCATCCACGAACTGTGGTTCCCAACCATGGAACCCAGTTCTTACAATTTTCAAGAGTTTTCAATTTATTTTTCCAGGGGTATTTTAGACTTTTCCTACTATTTTAACTCCTAAGCTAAGTCATTTTAGGCCTAATTAGAGGAGTTTTATTCAAACTTAGTCAAATTTCCCCTCATTCTTTGTCACGCTCCGAAGATACCCCCTAGACGTAACACGGGACCTAGGACCACAAGTTCCCCAAGTTAACCCTTGGCTAAAGCATGACTTAAACAAGCATAGATAAACTTAACGGAAGCATCAAACTGAAGAGGTAAATAGACTGAGTCATCAACAGCTCAAACATAACATAACAGAATCTGAAACCCAAATACAGAATCTCTACTATGTCTGAAAGCCTCTAAACTAAATAATGAGTTGCTGGGACAAGACCCCAGCTAATTCCAAATACTAAGCATAAACAATAAAGATAGACAACTGATACTAGTCCTTAATGGATGAGGACTCACCACTCAAAGCTGGGACACCGGCTAGTTTCTAGCCATAAATCTAAGTACCCAAACCTGAATCTGCATCATCAAGAGGATGCAATGCAAGATTTATGTAAGTACTATAGGATGTACTGAGTATGTGAGATATGCAAAATCAGAAGTAAACATGCTAGAGTGCTATAAAACTGATTTCATGCTATAACCATTAAACTTTAACGTAAATGACTCAATGCAATATCATAAGCTAAGAACATAATCACAAGTAGTAAGTCTAAAATCTGAGCAAGAGTCAAATATATTTTTAAAACATGAAACTGTTTCTGTGGGAGGTTCTCTGACCCGACATAGATCATGTGAGCTACATGGAATCCGATGTATCTGCCCTATCGAGAGGACCCAATAAACCTTTCCAGGGTATAAAGGTATAATTGTGGCATGATCACTAATTATAATGCCCAATAGAGGGGACTTATAAGCCTACGGGGGCACATAGTTATGGGACTAAGGTTACTCTCACCCCATCTAACTTGGTGCTAAATACTACTCTCAAAACATGCATATCACTCATATAAAACTGATTATAACTGATGACATATCTGATGTCAAATCTATTTGAAAAGCATAAGGGTATATCTGATACCTTGTAATTCATATGTAATGTCATGCAATTCATGCTTTAAAATCCTTAAAACTTAGCATATCCATAATTCAAAACATACTTTTCTTTCTAAATTCATAACTTGAAGAATTAGGCATGCACTTTCATAAATACATAAGGCCATGTTATCTGAGCCAAAATTCCAAGCTGCAGATGAGGTTCCACTACTCAACAGGACGACCCATAGAAACTTCAATGAGTCGTGAAACCTACTCGTGGTTCTTAGGAAAACTGGTGATCCTCAGCCTGAGTTCCATGGGTTAGTTCCATGACTCGTGGAACCATCCACGGGTCATGAACATGCCTCATGGCTCTCAGACCTGAGGATGATCTGTAGGACTGATTTCACAGGTCACTTCCACGACTCGTGGTTCTATCCATGGCTCGTGGACTTGACTCGTGATCCCTGAAAGTTTTAGAATTTTTAGAGTTTCTAACTTTAAAAGCTGAATCGATTTCCAGGGTGTTACAATATCTCCCCCTTGGGATTATTCATCCTAGAATGAAGACTAAGCAAGGAAAACTGGAGAGAAAACATCCCAACCAAGCAACAAAATAGGAAAACTAAAGAATAAACATGAAAACTGAGCTTTTCAACTTAAAACATGATTGAACTAACTTCAGAAATGCTAGGATCATGAGAGAAATTAGTCGACTAGAATTGGAGAGACATACTAGGAAGGAAACTAATACCTCTAGCTGAAATTGGATCGGAAGGAAAGAGATGAGGGTACTTTTCTTTCATGGCTGCTTCTGCTTCCCAAGTAGCTCCCTCAACTAGCTGATTTCTCCAAAGGACCTTCACCGAAGTGACTTCTTTATTTCTCAACCTCTAAATCTGATGATCAAGAATTTCCATGAGAACTACCTCGTAAGTAAGGCTATCCTTCACATTCACATCCTCCAAAGGAACAATCAAGGCCGGATCACCAACACACATCTTCAACAAAGAAATATGGAAAACCAAATAAACCACTTTTAATTCTAATGGCAAATCCAACTCATAAGCAACACTACCAACTCTCCTCAAAATGTGATAAGGAACTATATAGCAGGGACTAAGCTTCCCTTTCTTTCCAAATCTCATCACACCATTCAATTGTGACACCTTCAGAAATATCCAATCATCAACCTTAAACTCTAATTCTCTCCTCCTCACATCTGCATATAATTTTTGTCGACTCTGAGCAGTCTTCAACCTCTCTATAATGATCTGAACCTTCTCCATAGTCTCATGAACCGAATATGGACCAATCAAAGCTTCCTCACCTACCTCAAACCAACCAATAGGAGATCTACACCTCCGCCCATAAAGTGCCTCATAAGGAGCCATTTGGATGCTAGAATAAAAGTTGTTGTTGTAGGAAAACTCAATAAAAGGTAAGTGATCATCCCAATTATCTTTGAAATCAATCACTCAAGCTCTCAACATATCCATGAAATTCTAAATAATACACGTTGCTTGGCCATCTGTCTGAGGGTGAAAAGTTGTGCTAAGCTTAACCTGGGTACAAAGACCCTTCTAAAATGACTTCCAAAACTGGGATGTAAACTGAGTACCCCTATCTTAAATGATAGACAATGGAACACCATACAATCTGACTATCTCCCAAATGTAGAGTCTGGCATAATCATCTATTGAATCCGTAGTCTTAACAACTAAGAAGTGGGATAACTTAGTCATCTGATCGATAATCACCCAAATAGAATCATGCTGCCTTCGAGTACGAGGCAAACCAGTAATGAAATCCATATTGATCGCTTCCTATTTCAAAGTAGAAAGTTCAATATCCTGAGTCATACCACCCGGTAGCTGATGCTCCATCTTCACTTGTTGACAGTTGGGACACTTTGCCATAAAACTTGCTATGTTGCTCTTCATGCCATTCCACCAATAGACTTCTTATAGATCAAGGTATATCCTGGTGGCACCAGGGTGAATAGAATACCTGGAGCTATGAGCCTATGTCATAATCCGCTGTCTCAACCCATCTATGTCAGGAACATACAATTGACCTTTATATTAAAGCACACCATCTCCCCTTTGGGAGAAAACGTCTACCCTTTGCTGATGGACTGCACCCTTTAACTGGTGCAAAATAGGATCACTATCTTGCTTTTCTTTCACTTCAGCTACCAAAGACGATTTAGAACTATTTTGAACAATAACACCACCTTCTGTCGAATCCATAAGGGGAATTCCCAATTGAGCAAGTCGATGAACATCCTTGGATAATTCTTTCTTTCTATCTTCAACTAAAGACACACTACCCATAGACAACCTACTAAGTGCATCCGCCACCACATTGGCCTTACCCGGATAGTAAAGCATACTCATATCATAATCCTTAAGAACCTCAAGCCATCTTCTCTGATGAAGATTTAATTCCTTTTGAATGAACACATACTGAAGACTCTTATGATCGGTGAACACATCCACATGAACATGATACAAGTAATGTCTCCAAATCTTCAAAGCAAAAACCACAGCTGCTAACTCAAGATCATGAGTAGGGTAGTTCTTCTCATGAATCTTAAGTTGTCTCGAAGAATAAGAAATCACATTATCACGCTACATCAACACACAACCCAAACCAATCCTAGACGTATCACAATACACAACAAATTCATCTAGGCCCTCAGGTTGAGCCAACACTGGGGCTGTGATCAATCTAGTCTTAAATTTCTAAAAGTTTTTCTTACATAGATCAGACCACTGAAATTTAACCTTCTTCTGAGTCAACCGAGTCAATAGGGCAGCAATGGAAGAAAACCCTTCCACAAATCTCCTATGGGGTGCTCTAGTTCTATTGGTGCAAATCTCAGCATGTGTTTTTGAAGTGACCTTTCTCGTCGTTATGGGTGAGCTAATCATGCAAGAAATTGGGTTAGAAATCTTCCAAAATTGGAAGTTAAAAATTTTAGGCTAGGCTAATCTTTGATAAAATTTGAGCGAGGTGAGGTCTAGGAAAATCTTGGCAAGAATTGGGTGAAATAGTTAAATCTTAGTTTATTTTCTAGTAGCTAAGGTATTAAGAAGTCCGTAGGACTTTTTAAAAATAAATTCGGGTGAGTAGAACTCTTGATATCGAACATGATGTAAAAGGGTTGGTCTGGAATATCATGGTTTGAGGGTGTATTGTGAAATAAGCAAAACTTGGAAGATTTCTTAGTTTATATTCCATCACACCCGCTATAGCAAGAGTCAGAGTTAGTCAACTTTGCTATAGTTGGAGGCTTTTGCTATGGCGGTGCCGTTATAACGGGATTAGGCCGCTATAGCAAGATTAATCACTGTAAATGCATAAACTTCTCCAAAAATATTCATTATTTCTTTTCTACATTTTCGGGAAGGCAGAGGCAATTTGAGGTGATTCTAATCATATTTACACTAGAATGCTTTGTTAAGGTAAGTATTTTGTCCCCATAAACTAGTACTTCGATTCCTATGGCTTAGAATCGTACATTCCAGGCCTTGGGGAGGGTTTAGCCTGACTTAAGATGGAATTTCTGGTGTAAAAGGGGATTATAAGGTATAAAATCCTGGGTTTTTGATTTAAAGTTGTTAATTCATGATTCCATCACGGAAATTCACTAGTGTAACCATAAAATTGGTAGTTTCTAGGTGAACTGTTGGGGGGAAGGCCCTAGTATAGGTAGAATGATCATGAATTTGGCCTGGGGATTTGGGATTAGGTTATAATCCACGAAATATTAAGTTCATTGGTTAAAATATTGTTGGATTTCTATTTTTAGACCATAATCAAGACAATGCTTCAAGAAAAGGAAAAGCCCAGGTCCAGTAGAGCATTCCAGCCTTGGATTGAGGTAGGTGATGGTTATTTGTAATCCAATTGTGTTATGTGTGCATAATAACTGTCATATTAGTATTACTTGCACAATATGTGTTTAGGAAAATGTGAATGAATGTGAAATGATATCTTAAGTGTCAATCTCATGCAATTAACCTATTTTAAATGCTTGTTGGTTGTACAAGTGTGGTATGTTATCATTGTGGTTGTGATTCTTGTGATATCTATGATTTATTGGTTGGCTCAGGTACCACACCTGGTACATTTCTATCATTCATTAGTTGTCTTGGGTACCTCACCTGGTACATATTTATTCATTGGTTGGCACATGTACGACACCTGATAAAGGTTCATCTATGGTTGGCTCGGGTACCACACCTGGTACAGGTTCTCTTGTTGTTTATGTACTCCTTGAGTGAACCGGGCTTGTCTGTTGTGATATTATTCTTACCTGATGGTGTTTGAGTGGCTGGGTTGGTATGTTTATGTTCTAAGGTGATTTGTTATGTAAACCAGGGTTGCATGTTAAGTCCTATAGATAATTTCCTAGGGATCTTTGGGTGGTCCGGGTTACTTGAAAGGTGTGACATAATTACATATGGTCTGTACTTGTAGTTTTGGACATGTCGTATGATAACACTCAAGTGTGCTCTCCTAGATGGAGGTATCGGTGATCGTTAGAGAAAAACACATTTATATATTCTCGACAGGAGTCGAGGTCGATCCCACAAAGAATTGGTGACTAGACAAGTCGATTGTAAAGAAGAGACTTCACAACAACAGTAATTTATTTGCACAAATAAAAGTAAAGGGAGGGGGGGGGGGAATTGGGAAATCTATCACAATTCGTAATTCAAAGTAAGACAATAAAATAAAAGCAAGTGTAAATAAGGAGAGAGGACGACTAGGGATGTGTGTCAAACGGGACTCGAATACGGGTTAGGGTGCTTGCTCATTCATATAAACTCTCGCTAAACGACATGGATAGCATTGGTTTTAGGCATGCTTTTTAATCTCTCGATCAAACAATCATATATCCAACGGTTTTTATGCAAACACTATTGTTTAGGCAATAACCAACAAACATATGCTTAGGGAGGTCACACTATTTCTAGCTTACACCCTTAAATGGGTGTTTCCGGCGAATTAAGCTATTTCTAGTCTCAATCTAAATGGAATCCCAAGTACCCAATAGAAATTTCACATCCAAAATTGTAAACCCCTTTTGCAAGTAATAACACAATCAAGTAAGGTAAATCAATGTTTGCAACCATCAATTTTAGAGTTAAAATATGGTGAAATCACTAGACCCATGTCATATTAGCAAATATAAACACAAATTAGCAACACCCATACCCATTTATCAAGCACCCATTATCAACACATCCCTAGACAAGAGATTTAGCTAGTCATGCTAAGGAAATAAAGAACAATACCAAATGGGTAAGTCAAATTCCCTTTCATTCAATCTAAATATTCAATATCCAAGCTCAATTTTTACAAGAATGGTGATTCCAAAAGTTAGGAAGAAGGAATTGGAGTGAAACCCTCTTCTTCTTTCTAGGAGGGAAAACTTGCTCACTACTCAAAGCTATTCAATTCTTTTTTTTTTTCAAAAACTATCTAAAAATATGCCTGAAATGGGTTTTAGAATTTTTCCAAAAATGTCACACAAATTGGACAAAAATTCCCTTCGAGAGCTGTGCGGTGCAATGTCTGGTTCACATGTAATGAAGTGCGTATCGCACAACTTTGTTCAGTGGATGAGTGACTCAGCTAGACTTTAGAGCTCTATGCAAAGTGGGGTATGGTTCACACCAGGCAATGTGCGCGTCACACAACAACTGCACCCCTTAACAGATCTTTCAGATAACTCTGAGCTTCATGTGGGGGAGGTGCGGACTGCACCAATGACTGTGCATGTCGCACGAGGTTCGCACCCTTCAATAGATTCTTTGTCTAGTTTGATCACTTTACACTTCAACTCCTTTTAGGATCTTTTTTGGTCCATTTTCCTTGTTTTCTATCTTTGATCACAAGTACCTTCATATACATTAGTAAAGGTCATAAGAACCTCTAAATCTCATCAAAATATAGCAATAATTCATGGTTAAAATCTCAATAAGTAGGTAGATTACTGACTTATCAAACCCTTAAACTTGAACTATTGCTTGTCCTCAAGCAAGATACTCACAAGGTAAGGAATGAATTATGCTCTAGAACTCAATCAAGGCACAAAAGACTACTCTATTCTAAAAACTAAAAAAATAATAACAAAAGAGACTCAAACAAAAGACTCAACTAACATGCTCATCTACATTTGAACCACCACATTATCAAGGAAATTTCTCATTTCAAAACCTTTTCAAAAGGACTTCATTTATCATTCAAAATCAAGGGAATTTTGTCATTCAGTACAAGACATTAAGCTTCTCAAATAAATCATAGATAAGTAATGAGGAACCATGAATTGATGCTTTAAAATAGAACCCATAAGCTTTCCCCAAATTGGGTAAGAACCTTAATTTCAAAAATCCATAAACCAAAGTAAAAATCATGGGTTTTGGGCATAAGGGTGAAGGGAATACCTTATTGAATACCCACATACCTTATTGAAGCTAGCCTGATCTTAAGATGAAAAGAAATGGAGGCTTGATCTTGGAGCTTGAAGGAGTTCTTTCTTCTTTTAGAATAGAATTGCTTAGAATGAGAAGAGTTAATTATATTAGGGAATAAAACTCTACTAAAAATGGTCAAAACGACCTCACTTAGGAGTTAAAAGGGTGGGTAATTATAGAAATACCCCTGGGATTTAATTGGAGAAAAGCTGATTAAAAACTCGGCTTCAGGCTCCATGGGTAGAGTCTACGACCCGTAGACCTGACCACGATTCATGGTTCCTTCTCATGGTTACTGCCTAAAATTTCAAGATGCGGATAACCTTCCATGACTTAATAGGACAGCTCGTGGATACTTCCATGAGTCAAAGTAATTAGTCGTGATTTACCGAGAAATTGACCACTTTCTGTATAATTTCCACGAGTTGGTTCCACGACCCATGGAAACACCCACAAATCGTGACACTGACCCGTGGTTCCCAAACCTGAGGGTCTACAGGACTGGAATCACGAGTCCCTTTCACGACTCGTGGAATCATCCACGGCTCGTGGACTTGACCCGTGATCCCTAGAAGTTTAAAATTTTACAAGTTTCTGAGTTTGAAAGCTGGATTGAATTTAGAGGTGTTATGATATCTCCCCTTTGGAATAATTCATCCTCGAATGATGGCTAAGCAAAGAAAACAGAAGAGAAAACAACCCAACCAGACAACAAAACATGAAAAATAAAGGATAAACATGAAAACTGATCTTTTCAACTTAAAACATGATTGCATACTAGGATCATGAGAGAAATTGATGGAATAGAATATGAGGGACAACTAAGGAGGAGACTATTACCTCAAGCTGAAACTGAATCATAAGGAAAGAGGTGAGAGTACTTGGCTTTCATGGTTGCTTCTTCTTCCCAAGTAGCTCCATCAACTAGCTAATTTCTCCAAAGAACCTTCACTGAAGCGAATTCTTTGTTCCTCAACCTCCAAACATGACGATTAAGAATCTCCATGGGAACTTCCTCATACATAAGGCTATCCTTCACACTCACATATTCTAAAGAAACAATTAAGGTTGGATCACCAACACACTTCTTCAACAAAGAAATATAGAAAATCGGATGAACCGCTTCTAAATTAGATGGCAAATCCAACTCATACGTAACACTACTAACTCTCCCTAGAATCTGATAAGGACCTACATAGCAGGGACTAAGCTTCCCCTTCTTACCAAATCTCATCACACCTTTCTTGGGTGACACCTTCAGAAATACCCAATCATCAACCTCAAACTCTAACTCTCTTCTCCTCACATCTGCATACGATTTCTGTCGACTCTGAGTGGTCTTCAACCTCTCCCTATTGATCTGAAATTTATTTATAGTCTCATGAACCGAATTTGGACCAATCAAAGCTGCCTCACCTACCTCAAATTAACCAATAGGAGATCTATACCTCCGCCCATAAAGTGCCTCATATGGAGCCATTTGGATGCTAGAATGAAAGTTGTTGTTGTAGGAAAACTCAATAAGAGGTGAGTGATCATCCCAATTACCTTTGAAATCAATCACACAAGCTCTTAACATATCCTCCAAATTCTGAATAGTACGCTCTGCCTGGCCATCCGTCTGAGGGTGAAAGCTGTTCTAAGCTTAACTAGGGTACAAAGACCCTTCTGAAATGACATCCAAAACTGGGATGTAAACTGAGTACCCCTATCTGAAATGATAGACAATGGAACACCATGCAATCGGACTATTTCCCAAATGTAGTGTCTGGCATAATCCTCTGCTGAATGTGTAGCCTTAACAACCAAGAAGTGGGTTGATTTAGACATCCTATTGATAATCACCCAAATAGAATCATGTTGCCTACGAGTATGAGGCAAACTAGTAATGATATCCATATTGATCACTTCTCATTTCCAAGTAGGAAGATCAATAGCCTGAGTTATACCATCCGATCGCTGATTCTCCACCTTCACTTATTGACAGTTGGGACACTTAGCCACAAAACCTGCTATGTCCCTCTTCATGCCATTCAACTAATAGACTTCTTGTAGGTCACGGTACATCTTGGTGGCACTAGGGTGAATAGAATACCTAGAGCTATGAGCCTCTATCAAAATCCATTGTCTCAACCCATCTATGTCAGGAACACACAATCGACCTTGATATCGAAGAATATCATATCCCCCTTAGGAGAAAACATCTACCCTTTGCTGATGGACTGCACCCTTCAACTGGTGCAAAATTTGATCACTGTCTTGCTTTTCTTTCACTTCATCTACCAAAGGCGATTTGGAACCATTTTGAATAATAATACCACCTTCTGTCGAATCTATAAGGCAAATTCCCAATTGAGAAAGTCGATGAATATCCTTGGCCAATTTTTTCTTTCCATCTTTAACCGAAGATACACTACCCATAGACAACCTACTAAGTATATCATCCATGACATTAGCCTTACCCGGATGGTAAAACACACTCATATCATAATCCTTAAGAAGCTCAAGCCATCTCCTTTTACAAAGATTCAATTTCTTTTGAGTGAACACATACTGAAGGCTCTTATCATCGGTGAATACATCCATGTGAACCCCATACAAGTAGTGTGTCCAAATCATCAAAGAAAAAACCATGACCGCTAACTCAAGATCATGAGTAGGGTAGTTTTTCTCATGAATCTTAAGCTGTCTAGAAGCATAAGCAATCACCTTGCCACATTGTATCAAAACACAGCCCAAACCAATCTTAAAAGCATCACAATACACCAGAAAGTCATCTAGGCCCTCGAGTAGAGCCAACACTGGAGCTTTGATCAACCTAGTCTTCAATTCCTGAAAGTTCTTCTCACATAGATCAGACCACTAAAATTTAACCTTCTTCTAAGTCAACCGAGTCAATGGGGCAGCAATAGAAGAAAACCATTCCATAAATCTCATGTAGTAACCAGCCAAACCTAAAAACCTTCTAATATCAGATGGGGAAGTGGGTCTAGGCCAGTTCTTTACTGCCTCAATATTTTGAGAATCAACCCAAATACCATCTCTAGTCACAATATGACCCAGAAAAGCAACAGACCGCATCCAAAGCCCACATTTGCTAAACTTAGCAAATAACTGTCGATCCTTAAGAGTTTGCAACACAACTCTCAAATGGTCCGCATGCTCCTCCTCACTTCGAGCCTAAAACCAATGCTATCCGAATAAGGTCTCTAAGAGTTATTTGGGGCTAATCCCAAAGTCCATAGCAACGTAAGGAATTAAAAATGACAAAGTGGATCCTATGTCTAACAACGCATAAACATCAAGGGAAAAGACTTTCAACATACTAGTAACCACATCTGGGGATCTCTCTTGTAATAACTAGGTCCATCGTTACGGGTAATCCATTCGTGCCAATTTTCAGAGTTAGAAAACTTTGGGTTTGGGAGTTTGAAATTCTGGGCTAGGCTAGTCTCGGCCAGTTTAGGAGCGAGGTATGGTCTAGGGAAATACAGGTAAGGAGTGCGTTGGATGTCTTGTTTTGAGCTAGTTTTCCTGATAGCTAACACATAAAGGAGTCCGGGAAACTTTTCAGAATCAAATTCGGGTAAGTAGAACTCCCAGAATTGAGGTTGACGCGAAGGGGTTATTCTGGGACGTTGGGAAAATAAGTGTATTGTAAAATGGATAAGTTTTGGAGATTTTATGACTTTTTATCCCGTGTCAACTGCTACAGCGGTTGACACTCTGCCATAGCGACCTCTGTTGTAGCAGAGAAATTACCGCTACAGTGAAAGTCAAGTCGGTCAACCTCCGCCATAGCAGTTGACTCTGCTATGGCGGTACCTCTATAGCGGAGCAGACCGCTATAGCAGATAATGACATAATTTAATGCAGAAACATTCCCCAAAATATTTAGTTTTTAAAATTTCATTTGGGAGAAGGGCTAGGGCGATTCCAGGCGATTTTCCTCCATTCTTCATCGTTTTTCTTCCCTAAGGTAAGGTTTCTACTCCCTGAACTCCGTAATACTTTTCCTATGCAGTAGAATATCTAGGAGTGGACTTGGGTAAAGGTTTAGAATGACTTAGAAAGAGTAGAATCCAGGGAAAAATGGGGATTCTATGTGTATAAGTTCTTGGGTGTTGCTAAATTTACTATTTTATGATCATGTGACCTTAATTTCCTTATTTTATCCATAAAAAATGGTAGAACTAGGAGATCTAATGGTGGAAAAGACTGGGAAGAGGGTTGGATGATCATGGTTGGCCTGGAGTTTGGAATTTGGTGTAATCCGGGTAATGTACAAGCCTTGTGTATCAATTTAGTACTTGTATATTGTTTTAGACCGAGAACAAGCAAGAACTTCGGCGAACGGGAAAGCTACAGTTGAGTAGAGTTTTGAATCATTACGAGGTAGGTGATGGTTAACGATTCCTGTAAATGTGTATGTTTGTGTACTCTTATCTAAGTATTTGTATGAGATGCATTGCTTAGGGAATTGTTTAGGAATATCTAAGGGTCCTGTTTTACAGTCTGGTGAATTGAACTGTGTGTTTGCTTGTTGGTTTACAAGTTGATTGTTCATTATTGTGACTGTGGATTTATTGACATTCGGTTGGCTCAGGTTCCATACCTGGTATGAGATAACATTAGCGGTTGGCTCGGGTACCACGCTTGGTACGAGATATACTAACGGTTAGCTCAGGTACCACGCCTGGTACGGGTTTACTTTACTACATTTATTGCATTGATATTGGTTGCATTGTGGCATTTGGTATTGGTTCTATGAGTGGACCTGGTTGTGTTAATTGTGATAGTTGCTTATTGTCCTTGAGTAGCCGAGAATATGGTTATATTTGATTGAGTTGGTCTTGGTGTAGACCGGGTTGTTCGTCTAACACTTAGGTGTTGGTTAGAGGGGGTCCCAGGCTATATAAAAAGGATTATTTATTGGTTATATATGATTGTTGATCATTGTCATAAAAATGTGGATTACATGTGGGGACAAGTTAGGATGAGACTTGTAGTCTAAGGATGCCTCATGTCTTGTTGCATGTTTTTTTTGTACTTACACTTGATTTGTTATACTGTTCATACACTGTTTATTTGGAACTGGCTGATGATCCTACCAGTACACAGTGATGGTGTACTGATACTGCACTTTCTTTTCTTTTTGTGAGTACAAGCAATTTTCCAGTGGCTGACACGCGACCTCATTTGTAGTCCCAGCATTTCCAGACTTTAAGGGTGAGCTGCTTCGATCGAGCTGCCTTGAATCTATCTTTAGAGTTGTAGTCCACTTGTTTCAGGTTTAGACTATTTCTTTATTTTTGGGGTTGCACCCCCGTATTCTAGACATTTGGTAGATTGTTTTGGTACTGCAATTTTCAGATTCTAGGGGGTATTTTTCCGCAGGTTAAGTTAATGAAGTTGTTTCCTTATTGTTGATTTTTAGTTTATTTTCTGCATATTGGTTTTGAGCTGTTAGAATGGTTAAGTTCAGGGAAGTGATGGTTCACTCACCCGGGGGGTTGGGTGAGTGCCACTCATGGAGGTTCGCGTCATGACATCTCTTAAGCCTGGTGATTGGATAGGGCATAATATGGTTTCGAGCACTACCTGTACATACAATGACACCTTTTTATGAAAGACAGCCCACGAGGGTGGATGATGTAGTTGACCGATCTTTGTTTCCCCTATTTTCTTGCCTTGTAGAGGGGTAGTCCCTCAAAATGTGACCCAGCTGACCGCACCTATACCAACCTTTCTTTCCATAAAAACACTCGCTGGGATGAGATTTTCCATACTTGTTGAACACTTTCCTGAGACTGAGATCCCGGTACTCTAAAATTCTAATTATTCCTAGGTCTGGTACATCTGCACTGGCTAAAGAAGGGACAGGTTCAAATTATCTCTTTTGAAAGAAGGGCCAATTTTCGATCATGTGGTGACTAGCCTCATGATTTCCCATTTTGGTTCTCTTACTAAGATTTTCTTCCCTTTCCTTTAGCTTTTCTTCCTCAATTTGTTGGGCGTGCACCATCAACCTAGAGATATCCATGTCTTTATTCATCAAGGCCCACATGAACTCTCTCTTAACATACTTGAAAATACCAAATATAAATTTCCTCATCCTAGCCCTCATGTTGGACACCATCTCCAGAGCATAATGGGATAACTGAGTGAACTTAAGGTTGTAGTCCCTCATGCTCATAGTACCTTAAGTGAGGTTCACAAATTTATCAGCCTTAGCTTCTCTCAATTCAAGAGGAAAGAAGTGGTCCAAAAAAGCATTCATGACATCCTCCTATTTTCCAGGTGCAATATTTTCACCCCTAAAATCTTTCTACTGTTCATACCACATACTTGCTACCTCTTTCAACTTGTAGGAGGCAAGTTCAACCCCCTTTGTATCACTAACACCTATCACATAAAGAATCTTTTCAATCTCATCGATGAAGTTCTTAGGATCCTCCTCAGTCTTTGAACCATAAACTCTAAAGAGTTCATTCTAAGGAATTTTAAAATTTTTAAGCCAAATCAATTAAAATTGATTTATTTTAGTTTGGATCAGTGTTTAGTCAAACAGTGAAAACTTCTAGCTATGCCTGATATGGTAGACTTGCCTTTTTTGGTCAACCTTTCATGTTCTATTCTCGATGGAGTAGACCATTATGTGATACAAATCTTATAGATCATATTTCATGCTCTAATAGCCCTTGAGGCTCATTCATCAATTATTCACTTGCTCACTTGAATCTACATAAGATATAAGAATCCCAAATGTAATATTGTATTATTTACCCAAGTATATACTGAACAATGTGAAGTTAATTGTGTAACATATTAAAAATGGAAAGACATGGTTTATGATTTCTTAAGAGGTTTCTAGTATCCATATGCTCTTACTTAGTCATAGTTGTTATTCTGTCCATTTGAGCATCCTTACCTGTCACATGTTATTTGCCTTCTTTACATACGAGTACATGTTGTATATGTACTCATGTCCTTATTGACGGGGTCACTGAATTTTTTCCAAATGAAGGATCAAATGTACATGATTTTCATTTTAAGAGCATTCTTCACTGTATTGTATGTGTTTTGATTGGTATTGTTATATTATGCACCAAGACACATGGTTAAACTTTGCAAGAAATTTAATGGGGAAATTAATGTAATGACTCTTCTGGTCATTTTCACGTATACGTTTTCCTTGTACTGATAGAGCTTTCCTGTAGCGGCCCCAAGTCATTTATGACTTGCTGGGACCGGTGGCTCGGTGCCCTAGCCGTTTGATTAGTCATTATGATCAATTCCCTGTCTTAGGAGCTGAGTATCAAAATCGTGCGATGGTGAATTGCGAACCTAAATTTAAGAATTTTATTAGCATCGCGCGTATTTGAAAATATTTTTTTTTTTAAGTTGAATATGGTAAAAAGTTTTATTGTTATTGCTTTCCTAAAATATTTGAAATGTTTATGAAAAATACTTTTGTTATGATATGATTGTGTACGTATTTATTTTATAAGGTTTTTATACATTATAATATTTTAACGGAGATAGTAAATTTAGTTATGTTAAAAATTATTATTATAATATAGTAAGTTTTATTAGAAATGATTTTCTATTGGTTATGGTATATTTTAAAAAGTATATTTATTTTACCACGAACCTATGCAATACCCAAGTATATATGTAATGGAATAAAATTGAAAAATAGGAATTAATAGCATGGTGACACCACGTTTACACGTGGGTCTAATCCAGCAACCACCTAGTGACTAATTCATATTTGGCATCTTGTTAGTAGTATGAAGGGAATTGATAATTACTTTTAACTTAGGAATCCATTCATTGCTTTTAGGAGTTACAGTAGGTGTTTTACACATATATTATTGATTCCATTGTTCTTTCCATTCTATTTTCCTTACAAACAGAAGCCTATCATTAAGAATAATGTTTTTCTCCAAGCAATTATCCCATAAATGGGAGTTAGGTTGAGCGTACAACAATTCATAAAATTGTTTGATTATCATTCGGGGTTTCTCGAAGCGATTCGGGTTTGAACGTTGTTTTTCGGGTAGCTTGTCATTGGAAGACAGGTAGGTTACGGTTTATTTTTCCTAGACTCCGCATATATAGGATAAAATTGTATTAATGGGCATCCTTGGGTTGAGTTTATAAGGTCGGTACGACAGACCTTGACCGCTTTATTCATGCCCGCCTACTTTTGTTCCTCCGATGCTTGTAGTACTTGCCGATACGTTTTATTTACCCTTGTGGTCCTGTGAGGCCTTGTTGACTCTGGAACATAGAAGGTGGGATATTGGGAATGTCCGCGAGTCCCTGGCATAGAATTATCCTTCTAGGCTGGTTATGCTTGCTTAGTAGCTATGGGCCTATGCAGGGTCAATAGGTTGATTGTGAGCTGCTGGGCAGCTATTGTGATTGATCATACCATTTTCATGCATATAAAGAGGTTTTATCCATGTTTTACTACGGTTTTGGCTGCGGGCCTACTGGCACTATTTTCTAAACCTTGCATGGCCCCGGGGGGCCGTTTTGATGAAAATGAATTGGAAATGGTTTGATTTAACTTGTGAATATTCTTGGGTAAAAGAAGGTAAAATTATGATTTATATCACCAGTTTTACGATTAACACTAAACTCGGCAGGGCCAGGGTGCTAGTTGAGTTTTCTTGCTACTTGAGATGATTTTAGCCTCGGTCGGACCGAGCACCTGAGATGACTTTCTACTGTTTAGACCCGGTTATGCCCGGGCATCCTTGGAGGGGTTTTTGAGATATTTTCCCACTACTTAAGTCCTGGACAGGGTTTGGGCATGCATATTTGAGACTGAGTCTCTATCATGAACCCGGACTATCTTACGGATGACATGTTTTGATACTGAGTTACTGCTAGGCTGTTAGTATTTGGATTTGAGATTGATATGATTAGTTGAGTTTGATTCCTGTCTCCGAGCATGCCTATCATTATTCTTTCCCTCTTCCTCTTACACTTGAGGTTACCGGTATACCGTCCATTTCTAGAACTTATTATGTATATACTATTATCTTAAGGATCCCAGGTGCGTTGTTTCTTACTTTCACCTGTGCCTATGATGTATATATTCTGCGTGCTGGCCTCACATGTGGTTCTGTTGATTTCCCTCTGGGCTAGTTCCTGTGTACCTTTTTGTTGATTTCTGTGACTACTTGCTTCTATTCTGTCTGTTACTATGCTTTTATCTTATATGTGCCCAGTCGGCCTATGATACCTACTGGGTACCTTATGCTTCGCATTTGGTACTCACCCTACCCCCTGCATCTTTTGGTGCAGATCCTAGCGTGGGCCATCGCCGTTACATTGCTGTGATTCATGCTTGGAGATTCGTTGGAGACTACTTCAGACTGAGGGTGGGTTCTTGGTGCTCGGAGCTTAGCTTTAGTTTATCTTTTGCTTTATGTACTCTATTACCATTCAGAGACATCTGTATACGTTGTTTTGGATCGTTTGTATTACTTATATGTAGTTCTGTCTCTATACTATGATACCAGGTCTCGGGGTTTGGTTTAGTTTCCGCATATGTATATATATTCCTGTTATCTATTCTCTTCATCTTGTTCCCTTACTCTTGCTTATTAAACTATTCTTACGCTTATTTGTTAGATAGTAGCCCATTACTAACTGTCCTGGACTATGAGAATTGGTTCGCCTACTGGGGGGTTGTAGGTGCCATCATGACCGAGAAATCGGGTCGTGACAACTTGGTATCAGAGCTCTAGGTTCACCGGTATCATCGGTATATGAGCCAATGTCTAGTAGAGTCCTGCGGATCGGGGCAAAGACATTCGTTCTCAATATTCGGGAGGCTACAGTGACATTTTAGGAAACTTGACTCTTTCATTGCTTCTGTGTCTTGCGTAGGACCCTTGAAGTTTCTGAAAATCTCATTTGCTCTACTTTATTCTTCCGCAGATGGTTCATACGAGATCATCGACATCAGACGGAGATGAGCCTCCCACTCCAGCTAAGGGTCGAGGACGCCCTCGAGCAGTGGCACCTGCTAGAGCTGCTAGAGTTGAGATAGATCCTGAGCAGCATATGGATCAGGGGGAAACCCAGGTACCACCAACTCCAGTACCAGCTCCAGCGCCCATTTCTGTGCTAGCTCCAGTCGTAGCTCAGTCTCGAGATATTCGAGGATTACTATTATAGCTTTTGGGTATGATTGGAGAGCGGCCTTCTGAGGTAGCACAAACATCCGCCCAGGGGCAGCCCTGGGTGCACAGAGTTCAGTAGCGCAACCTGCTACTACGGCTCCCCGTGCGGAGGTCATTTCGATTTCATCAGTTGCACAACCTCTTGCTCCTCGCCCAGCTATGACAGAGTTAGAGCAGAAGGCGTTGGGTAGGTTTTTGAGGTTAGCACCTCCGAGTTTTGCTGGTACTTCTGGACAGGATCCACATGACTTTATTACTACTACCTGTGAGGAGATGTTGCATCATTTGGGTATGTTAGAGACTCACGGGGTTGGTTATACTACCTATTAGTTGGAGGGCCCAACGAAGTTATGGTTGAGGGCCCATGTTTCTTGTAGACCACCATCGTCACCTCCTTTGACCTGGTCTGAGTTTTATGAGGCCTTTATGGCCAAGTTCCTACCTCAGAGTGATCGTGAGCATCACAGGGAGCAGTTTATCACCTTATGCAGGAGTTTACGACTCTCTCGGAGTATGAGACCCGTTTTCATCAGCTAGCACCGTTTGGAGCTATGATCATTCCTACCGAGGCAGATAATATTCACAGATTTGTATGGGGTTTGAGGCCAGAGATCAGGCAGCCAGCTGAGATACTGATTGCTGGTGGTCAGTCATTTCAGGCTATCATAGACTATGCCCGCACTGTGGAGGACTTACAGCGACATGATCAGGGGTCCAGAGATAAGAGGCCTTGACATCAGGGTGGCTACAGTGGTTCCAGATATGGTGGTAGAGAAGTAGAGCCGGGTTATCAGCCACAGCAGCACCAGGGTCAGTCCAGCCGACCAGTTCAGGCTTCCCTTCAGACTTTCGGTAGTACCCAGTTCGAGCAGGGTCAGAGCAGCCATCAGGGCTATAGCGGCCAGTCTTCGAGGGGTACAGTTTCTGGGGCATCAAGTCGTGGTGGTAATACGGGATCTGCTTGTTCATCTCGACTGAGTAGGCCGTCAGGGGCTTGTTTTTCTTGTGGTGTGATTGGTCATTTTGCTAGAGATTTCCCTCAGCAGGGTAGAGTTCAGTTGGCCGAGCCTTTATGAGCACTTCAGCCTACGGCTAAAGGGGTTGGTCATCAGAGTAGAGGTGGTGCTCCACGCGGTAGAGCAGGTGGTAGGGATGGCGGTCGGGCAGGTGGAGGTCGTCGTCAGTTTTACGCGGTCCCTAGGAGACCAGAGGCAGAGGCCTCAGATGCTGTGATTACAGGTACGATTTTTGTGTGCCATCAGTCTGCTATGACTTTATTTGATCCTGGATCCACTTGTTCATATGTATCTGCCTACTTTGTGCCTTGTTTGGGGTTGGCTAGTGAGCCATTATCTGTTTCTGTTTCTGTTTCGACCCCAGTAGGAGATTCTTTAGTAGTGGATCGAATTGTGAGATCTTGTATGATGTCTATTGGTGATTCAGAGACTTGGGGTGATTTGATTATCCTTGATATGCTAGATTTTGATGTGATACTGGGCATGGACTGGTTATCCCCTCACCGTATAGTTTTGGATTGTTATGCCAAGACCATTACCATAGTTGTGCCTGGTGTATCCCTGGTTGTGTGGCAAGGTTCTGTTAGCCATGCACCATCTGGGATCATCTCTTGTCTTCGAGCTAGGAAGTTGATTTCCCGTGGGTGTTTAGCTTATCTAGCATATGTCCGAGGTGTTAGTGCTGACCCTATTTCTCTTGAGTCTGTTCCTATGGTTAGAGACTTCCTTGATGTGTTTCCTACCAACCTGCCAGGCCTTCCATTTGAGAGAGATATTGATTTCGCTATTGAGCTAGAGCCGGGCACAAGGCCCATTTCTATTTCCCCTTATCGTATGGCTCTGGCTGAGTTGAGGTAGCTTAAGGAGCAGCTCCAGGATCTGTTAGTTAAGGGGTTTATAAGACCGAGTGTGTCGCCTTGGGGTGCTCCTGTTCTCTTCGTGAAAAAGAAGGATGGGTCGATGCGGATGTGTATTGATTATCGGCATCTGAATAGGGTGACAGTGAAGAATAGGTATTCGATGCCGAGGATTGATGACTTGTTTGATCAGCTTCAAGGTTCAGTCATGTTTTCGAAGATTGATTTGAGGTATAGCTACCATCAGTTGAGGTTTAGGGCAAAGTACATCCCTAAGACAGCATTCAGGGCACGTTATGTCCATTGTGAGTTCCTGGTAATGTCTTTTGGGTCGACTAATGCCCCCGCAGCCTTTATGAACTTGATGCGCAGGGTTCTTGGCCCGTATTTGGACTCATTTTTTATAGTCTCTTTTTTCTATAGATGACATCTTGGTATACTCACGTAGTAGAGATGAGCATGAGCAACACTTGAGGGTTATACTCCAGACTTTGAGAGATCATCGACTTTATGCCAAGTTCTCAAAGTGCGAGTTTTGGCTTGAGTCAGTTTCATTCCTAGGGCATGTGGTGTATAAGGATAGGATTAGGTTTGACCCAGGAAAGATTTCTGCGGTTTGTTATTGGCCTAGACCTACTACTGCTACTGAGGTCCGCAACTTTATTGTATTAGCAGGTTACTACAGATGGTTCGTTCAGGTATTTTCTGCCATAGCAGCAAACTTGACTATGCTTACTAGGAAGGATGTCCCATTTCAGTGGTCGGACCAGTGCGAGGATAGCTTCCATAGGCTTAAGGCCTTATTGACTTCAGCTCCAGTTTTGACTTTGCCGGTTAAGGATCAGAGCTTCTCCATGTACTGTGATGCTTCTGGGGTTGGTCTTGGTTGTGTATTAATGTAGCAGGGTTGAGTAATATCATATACGTCGAGGTAGCTGAAGGTTCACGAGCGCAACTACCCCACTCATGACTTAGAGTTGGCAGCGGTAGTTTTCGCGCTCAAGATCTGGAGGCATTACCTATATGGAGTTCACTGTGAGATCTTCACTGATCACCGTAGTCTTCAGTATATCACGATTCAGCGAGAGTTGAACTCGAGATAGAGGAGATGGGTCGAGTTACTGAAGGACTATGACTTCACTATTCTGTATCATCCGGGCAAGGCAAACGTGGTAGCGGATGCCTTGAGTCGGAAGGCAGTGAGTATGGGTAGCCTAGCTTCTCTCTCAGTTTCAGAGCGACCGTTGGCCTTGGACATCCAGTCCTTGGCTAACCATTTTGTTAGGCTTGACTTGTCGAATCCTAGCAGACTTCTCGCCAGTGTTGAGGTTCGTTCTACTTTGATTGATCAGATTCAAAGCCGTCAGTTTGAGGATCAGCAGTTGTGTGACCTTCGTGATCAGGTTGTTCAGGGTGAGACCAGTCGGGATACTCTATATTCATATGGGGTTCTAAGGTTTGATAGTCGCCTTTGTGTTCCGAGGATTAGTGATTTGATTAGTTGATAGTTCATGAGGCACATTGTACTAGATACTCCATTCACCCTGGGACAACAAGAATGTATAGAGATTTGAGACATCTTTACTGGTGGAGTGGTAAAGCGAGATATAGCTGAGTTTGTGTCTCGATGCTTGAACTGTCAGCAGGTGAAGTTCGAGCACATGAGACCTGGTGGTTTGATGCAACGACTTCCCATTCCTGAATGGAAGTGGGAAGGGCTTACTTGGAATTCATTGTTGGTTTGCCTTATACTTCTCGTGGGTTTGATTCCATATGGGTGGTTGTTGATAGGCTGACTAAGTCAGCATATTTCTTGCCGGTTCAGACTTCTTATGGTGCAGAGAGGTTATCTTAGATCTACCTTCGCGAGATTGTTTGATTGCACGGGGTCTCAGCTTCTATAATTTCAGACCGCGGCACTCAGTTCACAACTGAGTTCTGGAGGGCTATTAAGCGAGATTTGGGTACAGAGGTTCATCTTAGTACCTCTTTCCACCCTCAGACAGATGGTCAGTCCGAGAGAACCATTTAGGTCCTGGAGGACATGCTTTGGGCCTGTGTTCTTGACTTTGGAGGTTCCTGGGATCAGTTTGTTCCCTTGGCAGAGTTTGCTTATAATAACAGTTTCTATTCGAGTATTGGCATGGCACCTTTTGAGGCTTTGTATGGCAGCCGTTGCAGATCACCGGTAGGTTGGTTTGATTGTTTTGATTGTAGGCCACAGAGTACAGATTTGCCTCGATATTCCTTAGATCAGGTCCGAGCGATTCAGGACATACTTCGGGCAACTCAGAGCAAGCAGAAGAGTTATGCTGATTGTAGGCTTCGTGACTTGGAGTTTAGTGTCGGTGACTTGGTGTTTCTCCGTGTATCGCCCATGAAGGGCGTGATAAGATTTGGTAGGCGGGGCAAGCTTAGCCCCAGGTACATTGGGTCATTTGAGATTCTTCAGAGAGTAGGTAGCGTTGCCTATCAGCTAGACTTGCCTCCAATGTTTTCAGCTATACATCCTGTATTTCATGTTTCGATGTTGCATCGGTATGTCCCAGATGAGTCTCATGTGTTACAGTGGGATTCAGTTCAGTTGGGTGAGGGTTTATCCTTTGTTGAGGAGCCGGCAGCTATTTTTGCCAGAGATGTCATAAGATTGAGGTCTTGAGAGATCCTGGTTGTTAAGGTTCAGTGGAGGCACCATCCAGTCGAGGAGGCTACCTGGGAGCTCGGGAGAGATAAGAGGGTTCAGTATCTGCAGCTGTTTGAGCTTTCAAGTACTCCCTTGACCTTGACTTTCGAGGACGAAAGTCCTTGTTTAGTGGATGATGTAATGACTCTTCCGGTCATTTCCACGTATACGTTTTCCTTGTACTGATAGAGTTTTCCTGTAGCGGCCCCAAGTCATTTATGACTTGCTGGGACCGGTGGTTCGGTGCCCTGGCCGTTTGATTAGTCGTTATGATCAATTCCATGTCTTAGGAGCTGAGTATCAAAATCGTGCGATGGTGAATTGCGAACCTAAATTTAAGAATTTTATTAGCATCGCGTGTATTTGAAAATATTTTATTTTTTTAAGTTGAATGTGGTAAAAAGATTTATTGTTATTGCTTTCATAAAATATTTGAAATGTTTATGAAAAATACTTCTGTTACATCCCGTATACCTCTACTCCACCGTATACCCTTCTTCCGGCACACGCAGCCCAGAGCCCCAGGCCCAGATGGCAAGGTCCATGGAGGTCCCTGACCCCATACTAAAACTCAGCATCAAAACATGTCATCCGGAAGATAGTCCGGGTTCAAGATAGAGACTCAGTCTCGAATATGCATGCCCAGACCCTGTCCAGGACTAAAGTAGTGGGAAAATATCTCAAAAACCCCTCCAAGGATGCCCGGGCATAACCGGGTCTAAACAGTAGAAAGTCATCTCAGGTGCTCGGTCCGACCGAGGCTAAAATCATCTCAAGTAGCAAGAAAACTCAACTAGCACCCCGGCCCTGCCGAGTCTATGAAGATGCAAATGTGTAGTATGAGCACCAATTGCAAAGCAATGGGTACCCAGTAGGCATCATAGGTCGACCGAGCACATATAAGATATAAAAGCAGTAAATAGTAAAAACAAGAAAAGTAGTCACAGAAACAAACAGAAAAGTACACGGAAGCTAGCACAGATAGAATATCAAGAGAAAAAAACCCAACTAAGCTAGCCACAAGAGATATATATATCACAGGACACAGGTGAAGGAAAAGAGAATGCACCTGGATCCTTGCAACACAATATATAAAGAGAGAGTTTAAGAAAAAGGGTGGTATACCAGTAACCTCAAGTAAAAAGGGAAGGAAAGAAAAGCAAGTAAAATTTACTCCTACTCGAATCAATACTACTAAGTAAGTCATGCTGATAACATAATTCTGAAATACGAAAAATTGAACAATAACCCAGACGTGACTATAAAATAAACCAGTACTCCAATAGGATATAATAATAAATCTAACTGCAGTCTTAATTGGCGCCAATACACCCGAGGAACACAAATAGTGCAGATCTTAGAGTGAGCTCTCATTGTTTATTGCATGGAGAGTCGTTCCACTTTCCAGATATTCGAGACTTAGGGTGAGCACCTCGCGACTGGGGCTTAGATTTTATCTCCTTTTTTTGTAATATGTACTCTTTTGTTATTCAGAGATAGATGTATATATACTTTTGTACCCTTTTGTGCTCTGTATTTTGTCGTGAGTTATGTACTATGATACCAGGTCATGGGATGGCTTAGTTTTCCTATATATAAATATATTCCCGTTGTTATATTTCTTTACTTTTAACTCCTACTTCCGCTTATATATTGCTTCTTTTGTGTTCTTGTTTAGACAGTATCCCATTACTAATTGTTCTGGGCTACGGGGATTGGTATGCATATAGGGGGAGTTCTAGGTGCCATCATGACCTGAGAAATTGGGCCGTGACAACTTAACACGGCTTTTAGACATCCTAGGACCCTTAAACCTGATGCTCTAATATCAAGTTTGTCATGCCCCGAGCCTACCCCCTAAATGTAACATGGGACCTGAGACCTAGAGTGATCCCAAGCTAACCCTTGGCCTTAGCATGACTTAAACATAAGAAATATAAATACTGAGCGGAAGCTTAACTGAAGTAATGAGTAACTCAATAAGATAAAGAAATGTCTAAAAATAGCAATCTGGATACAATGTCTAAACTATGGCTGAAAAGTCTCTAAAAATTTATAAGGTGAGCTATTGGGACAAGATTCCCAACTAACTCTAAGTACT
>QJPP01005096.1:0-104456 GCA_003996215.1 Jaltomata sinuosa
CAGTAGGTATCATAGGCCGACTGGGCACATATAAGATAAAAGCGTAGTAATAGACAGAATAGAAGCAAGCAGTCACAGAAATCAACGAAAGGTACACAGGAACTAGCCCAGAGGGAAATCATCAGAACCACATATGAGGCTAGTAAAAAGAATATACACACCAAAGGCACAGGTGAAAGTAAGAAATAACGCAATTGGGGTCCTTGCAATAACAGTGTATATAAAATAAGTTTACGAAATGGACGGTATACCGGTAACCTCAAGTGTAATAAGAAGAGAGAAAGAGTGACAATAGGCATGCTCAGAGACATGAATCAAACTCAACTAATCACACCAATCTCATACTTTATTCCATAATAGAGAAGCATTCCTATAAGTAAAAAGCAAAGTCTACGCTACAGTTCCTCGGGGATGTGGTCTGCCGCCCATCACAACCGAGGAAACAGCCAAACAAGTGAAAACAAACCCTCCGGCATCCCATACTAACGCGGAGCGTACAATTCAGGCAAACACAAACAAGGTGGAACGGCTCGAACGCATGAATGATATGAGCAATGAAGATCTCTAAGTGCCATGGTATCTCTGTATGTCCCTCCTCCGGCGCCAATCCGGCCCAGCAGGTAGGTTCCATGGAAGGACTCTGCCCGTATACCTCTACTCCCCCGTATACCCTCTTCCGACACACGCAGCTCGTAGCCCCTGGCCCGGATAGCAAGGTCCATGGAGGTCCCAGACCCCATACTAAAACTCAGTATCAGAACATGTATCAAGATAGAGACCCAGTCTCGATATCAAGATAGAGACCCAGTCTCGAATATGCATGCCCAGACCCTGTCCAGGACTAAAAATAGTAGGAAAACATCTCAAAAACCCCTCCAAGGGTGCCCGGGCATAGCCGGGTCTAAACAGTAAAAAGTCATCTCAGGTGCTCGGTCCAACCGAGGCTAAAAATTATCTCAAGTAGTAAGAAAACTCAACCAGCACTCCGGCCCTGCCGAGTCTAGCGATAGTCGTAAAACTGATGATTTTAAACATAATTTTACTTTCTTGCCCAAAAATCTCCACAAGTGAAATCAACCATTTCCAAATCATTTCCATCAAAAACGGGCCCCCCGGGCCATGCAAGGTTTAGAAAACAGTGCAGTAGGCCCGAAGCCAAAACCACGTAAAACATGGATAAACCTCTTTATATGCATGGAAATGGTATGATCACACACAATAGCTGCCCCGCAGCTCACAATCAACCTATCGACCCTGCACAGGCCCACAGCTACTCAGCAAGCATAACCAGCCTAGAAGGATAATTCTATGCCCGGGACTCGCGGACATTCCCAAAATCCCACCTTCTATGTTCCAGAGTCAACAAGGCCTCACAGGACCATAAGGGTAAATAAAATATAACGGCAAATACTACAAACAACGGAGGAACAAAAGTAGGCGGATATGAATAAAGCGGTCAGGGTCTGTGGTACCAACCTAATAAAACCAACCCAAGGATGCCCATTAATACAATTTTATTTTATATATACGGAGTCTGGGGAAAATAAACCGTAACCTACCTGTCGTCCGACGACAAGCTGCTGGAACAACGATGTCCAAGCTCGAACCACTCCGTGAAAATCCAAAACTAAATCGAAATCGGATTCGGATTTGGGCTTGAATAACTTGACGTAGACAATCAACTTGATCCGTGATAGAATAACTCATCAAAGTATATTTCTTATAAAAACCCTCTCATCAACGTGCTAGGAGTAGACACAAGCACCTGTAAAAACCTTATAAAATAAATACGTCTACACTTATATCGTATCAAATATATTTTTCATAAACCTTTTAAATATTTTGAAAAGGCAATAATAATATAATTTGTACCAAATTCAACTTTTAAATAACGTATTTTCAAATACACGCACGATACTTATAAAGTTCTTAAGTTTAGGCTCGTAATTCGCCTACGCACGATTTCGACATTCAAGAATTCTCTCGGGATCCTCCCTTATATTTTATCACTGTTTTAGAACTGAAATGGCATTTTAAAACGTGACGTCGAGGCTTAAATCGCGTTTAACCCGACCCGGTTCGCGACCCGGTTGGCAACCCGTTTTCTGCCAGACAGTCCGCAATAAAATAGTCATAACTCTTTACTCTGAGATCCGTTGGACATGAGGTTTTGTGCGTTGGAAACTAGACTCGTAGACCTTCGATTTGGTATCTCGGGGGACTTCTAACTCTTTATATATTGGGAGAAAAGCTCCGAGACATTTGACCCAAGGTTCAGAAAATTTGTTAAAGGTCTTACGCTATCTTTTGTCGATTTGCTTGACTTCAAAACTTAAACGTGGGAATGACCGGAAGGGTCATTACAGTGTTATTATAAAAAGAGGCCACAAAATCCTGAACCTCTCTTAATAATAAATAAAACTGCATGCCATATGGCAAAAGATGCTATGAAATGCAATGAAAATAATATACTTGAAATTTAAAAACATAACCGCAAAAATTAACAATTATTGCAAATAAAAGTTAGCCAAACAAATAAAATCCTTTTTGTTAGAACCTAGATGAATCTCCAGCAGAGTCGTCATTCTGTTAAGACCCATTTTTAAACTAAGCTAAAAGCGACCCATAACTTAGCTATTTGTTTTAGAAAATATAGTGGAAAAATTAAAGAGTAAAAAACCGCCACTTATTTTTTAGGAAATTAAGAAAACCATTTTTGAAAAGACATTGTTGTGTATATATAAAAACAAACCTTATTTTAAACCAGAGAAAGGGTAAGGGTTCTGATAATTTCTCAAGGAAGGTGTTAGGCATCTCGGAAAATTCACAAAATGTGGTTGATCGACGAATTTATAAACTTTTTATGGCTAACAAACTTAAGGATCATTACTTATTAAAAAAATGAGTAAAATCTTAATATTTTATCAGTTCTTTTTAACAATTTGAAACCTTGAAAGGGTCTGATTTTTACGCATACCCTTTCAAAATAAGAGCTAAAACACCTAGTCCATGTTTAAAAATCAGAAACTAGATTATTGCGTGAGGAAAATATTTGAAGAAAGCATGAGAGAGTTTAAAATTTAAAACCTTTACTGAAATATTATTTTAACCTGAACCAAAATCAATTTAATCCATTGCAGTGATAGATTTACTTTTTTTAAAAAATAAAAAATTCTCTGTGACTCAGTCTAAAAGAGAAGAAACTTATTTAAGCGAAATAAACTCTTTTGGGAATTCATCTAAATCAATCAAAAAATTTAATCAAACAAATGTTAGTAATAAAACAATATACATATGTATAAAAAAAGATTAAGGGTGAAAAATGACTTAGGGCCTTTGGCCTAAACTCTAATATTTGGCAATTTTCCCAGTTCTTTTTTCTGATCGTATAACGAGAAGTGGATCTTCAAATATGCTGCTTCTTTGAGCAGGTTGACTTGATAATAATGTTATTTTGGGATTCTATACACCAACAAGATAATGCGGATAGAATGGGTGGAGTCCGAGTAGACTCATACAGGTTTCACATGTATCAAGAAAAGGAAATGAATTAGCACATTGTTGAATTGACACCAGATTGATACTTTGAGCAAATTAATCGATAGTAATTCATTGTTTTAAACATTCAGTACATTTACTAGCTCTAAGGATCTGGTTAAGTTAAGGTTTTTAAGGGAAATATTGAACATGTACCCTCTCTTCATATCTAACAACCAAAATCCAATCAATCTAAAAAATGTACTATGAATGAAACGTTATAGTTAAGCAACAAGCAGACTCCAAATGTAGAGACACAAGAAGCAAATGTGAAAGTGAATATATCCTTTGATTATTTAAACTTAGCCAAAACACAAACCAATGTAAAATATTTTCAATGACAATTAAATCATGCTCTTTAATACTCAACAAACTCAAAGAAATACTCTACCCAGGAACAAGGAACTGATGTGTTTTTATTTATAAAAATGGTGATAAACATTACATATTCTAGTTAATACCTCCCATTGTTTAGTCTATATCTAATATAGTCATTAATTAACTATTCTCAAGTAGCTAATTGCAAAGGTACCATATATATTTAAAGCTGACTAGTCGAGTAGGTGAAATTGACCAAATTCATCTAAGAACAGGAATTCACATTCAAACAAATAAGTTAAAGGAAAGGTTAAACTAATTAACAGTTTTAAACTCCATTGGTATTTATCAACTAAATGACCATTGAACAAAACAATGAATGGGAAAAGAAATTCATTAACTTAGAAATAACTATACACCATATAGACTCACATAATCATATATGTTAAACCAATATAAGAAATTAATAAAAAAAAACATAGCTAACTCTAAACTACTGATGTGAATCACTGAAGTTACAACCCACACTAGCATTTTACAACAAATAGTAATTAATATCCCAGCTAAATGAAAATAAAGAGAAAGGTGTAGAGATGCTCATGGCTATATGAAGCTACAAAGAACGGATAATAGACAAGAATGTAGCAAATGTACATCACTATTCTAAACTATAGGAAATCCAAACTTAACGAAGAGAAATGCTAAAACTAAGACAAGGAAGGAAATTTATCATGTCACACAAAGTGAGGTTTGGGGAGGGTAAAGTGTATGCACCCCTTACATCTACTTTGTATCGGAGATAGAGAGGTTGTTTTCGGTAGACCCTCGGCTAAAGACACTTTGGATAACTAGAGCTACACCAATGACATATAATCCATACATTATCTTTCAAACACAATATTTCACAAATGTGTAATGACCCTTTCGATCATTCCCACATTTATGCTTTTCTTTTACTGTTAGAGCTTACTTGTAGCGGTCCCATGTCATTTATGGCTTGCAGGTGATACGCCCAAATTACACCTCAATTAAGAAGCATAAGAGGTCGTTGTCAAATATAAAAGCAAACAAAGGTTGGAATCGATCCCACAGGGAATAAGGTGGAAATTAAGTCGTTAGTGAATTAGATGACTAATAATCTATAGTTTACGGTAATTGGGGGGGGGGGGGGTTTCTAGTGATCAATCTTTAATAACTACTTGAATATTTCAAATAGTAAACAATGAACTTTTATGAATAAAAATCAATATGAGAGGTGAACTAGGGATGTGTTCACCATGGCTCAATCAACAACCTCGGGCTAGAGTTCAACGGGGTTCCTTTCATATGCTTAATACAAAGTAATTAAAATCATTCTTACATATAAACGTTTCTCAACCAAATAGACGTATTATCTTTTCAATTCCCTCGAACTGGAAAAGATTGCAATTACAAAACTCAATTTATACCCCAAGCAGATTAACCTCGCTAGAGCATCAATCATTACACGGGAGTTAGTAGTCCCGAATCCTTGTTGTTAATCTAATTTTCCGTGTTTTAATTCCTTTGTTCAAGCAAATCAAACCTAGACTTGTCCTAATATTTACAACCATTAGAAAATGATGAAAACGATAAAAACATAAGATTAACAACGTACTATTCAATATATATTGAACCCAATTTCACCCGAACCCTAGATCATTGCAATGCCATGGCTCCCACAACCCTAGTTGTGGGAAGTTAGCTACTCATGCTGTTAGAGAACGAGAAGATAAGAGTATTCATGATTCAAAGAAATGATTCATACTATATATGAAAACAAACTTCAATTATCCAAGAACAAGAAGCCAAAATTCCCAAGAACAATGTAGGAAGAAGAAGAATACATATGTGTCATATTTCTCCTCTCAAAAATTTATCCAAAACGTGTATAAAAATATTGGGTAATGAATAATGAATAATAATAAAATTAACCCTAACAGTGGGTATTTATACTTGTCTAGGGAAATAATATCCTAAATAGAACTCGAAATCCCGCTTTAATCGTGAGGAGTTTGCTGACAAACCGTCAGGCTTGTGATGACTCGTCACTTGAGCTGTCATAACTTCCAGTGAGATAAAGACTCTGCCCAGCCTAGTTTTCTAGTAAGTTGTCAACCCTGTGATGACTTACATGTAAACTTTGGTAAGTTCATCTTGGTGGCTTAAGTTGACGGTTCTCAGTGTAAATCGCATTTAGCAAATGCATTTTATGTACAACTCATCAGTAGCTGAAAATTCTATCTCATCTTAAAGGATTACTATGTTGAGTTGTCATGGCTTTGATGACTCATTATGGCAGTCATCATGGCTAAACAGTAAGCTAGAGCTTCTGCCTTGGTGTGGTGGCTTGTTGTGACAACTCCCCTTTGACTTGAAGAATCATCATGGGAGTCATTATCACTAAAACGTGGGCTCTTGTGTGTTGCCTTACTTTTGTGGCTCACTTGGTGGTTCTTCACACTCGTGGTGACTTGTCAGGTGAGTCACCACACCTAATAGTATGCCCATTTCAAGTGCAAAATCTCCATTCTTTCCATTTTCTATCAAGTTTCTGCATTTACAACACAAATACCATCATAAACAACAATGGTTGCTTGAAAACTCATGATTATTCTTAGTTAAAGGAGTCAAATGTATCGTAGAATGCCATCACATCAACAGGGACTGGTGGTTCGATGCCCTGGCCGTTCCTTTGGTCGTTATGGTCGTTTCCCTATTTTAAAGCCTTAACCTAGAATATCATTGACTTTGGTCAACATTTTTGATAAAAATGCTCAAAATCAAATTCTGATAGTTTTGTTAGCTCTAGAGCATGGATTTTGGTCTAGATGGACCTTTAATCGAGGTCTGGGAGCTTTCGGTTAAGTTTTGTTTTGGTTTTGTGTTTTCTAGCCAATTGTACTTGGAAGTTTGACTTTGGTCAACATTCAGAGAGGACGACCCCATATGGAAATTCCATCAGTGCTATTAGTTCCAGAATGTCGACTTTAGGCTAGAGGCACCTTTGGTTTAGGTATTGAGGCTTCCATACTCATTTTTAGGTGTTGAGTTCTGTTTTGGCTTAAGGTTTGTTTTTGGGTGTTAGGCCCACTTTTAACTAAATTGACCTTTGTTGGGTTTTCTGTCAGTTTTGTTGAGTCCAGAATGCTCTTTCCCGTATGATAGCATAATTTGTTCATGCGTACGAGGTCCCAGATGAGTCATGTGGGTCCACCCAGGGACTTTTTCCTCTTGTGTTTTCTGTTGGTAGCTGTTGCAGGTACATGCCTCACGCCTTAATTATTATTGCGAGGTCCCTCCATGCAACCATGATGAAGGTCCTATGGACCTGGTACCTTTGATCTTTGTGATCGCGAAGTCCCTCTTCGCGACCGCGATGCTGCCCCTGTTTCCTTGCTCTACGCGATCGCGACGTTTCTTGTCACGACCTCGATGAGGCCCCTCCCTTCTTGTTCTTTACGACCGCATGGCTAGTCATCGCGATCGCGATTGTCTAGCAAACATAGTCATCACAAGTGCATAGGATCCCTTCGTGATCGCGAAGAAGGATCCCTGGGTAGTATATAAGGTCCCACTTCCTCTTTTTCACTTCAAATCCAATATCTTCCATAAATATAAGATCCAAACTCCCCAATTCTTTGCATTACTCAATTTCTTGGTGTTGGGGTGTGAATTACTTACCTGTGATCATTTTCCATCATAATTGTAAGTTTTATCCGCTTAATTTCGCTAAATTTGCATCATTGATTCCTCATTTGTTACTTTAGTTGGTAGGCTATTTTTAGCCTTTTCCTTGGCCAATTTCCTTCAATATTGATAGCATACACTCAGGAGAGTGTGGTGATCATTGTCCACCCTTTCATTTCTGGCTTTGGGTTGTGGGGCTCATGGGCCCATCGGTGATCCAAATTTTGACCCGACTATTATTATAGCATTATGGGTATTGTTAGTATCGTTTTAACATGTAGTTTATGTTTTTGATAGTTTGACTTCATTTTGGAGCTTCTTGGAGCGGTTTGGGCTTGGACATCATTGTTCTAGTAGCTGGTCATTGAACAACAGGTAGGTTATGGTTTAACTCTTTTAGACTTTGAATATATGCGATATAATTGTACTAATTAGCATCCTTGGGTTGGGTTTATTATCTTGGTACCCTAGACCTTTCCCGTTCCTTCATGTCCATATTATTTTACTCGGTTGGTTGTAGAATTTGTTGTAGTTGCTTATATCACCCTTGTGGTCCTATGTGGCATCGTATTTGACTCTAGACCATAGTTGGAGCATTATTTAAGAATGTTCGTGAGTCCCAAACATTGATATTATGATCTTAGGCTGGTTATCTGTGTTGTAGAGAGATTAGAGCCTGTGTATCATTGATAGGTTGATTGTGAGCCATTGGGCTACTGTTTGTGATTGAGCATGCCATCAGATTTTCACCTTTTTTACTTTGGTTTTATCTCCGGCCCTACTATTGATGATTTTCTCAACCTTGCATGGCCTCGATGGCCTATTTTTGGTAAAAAAATAGTTATAAATGGTTTGGTACTAGTTTTCTTGGATCTTCTTGGGGTAAGAAAGCTAAAAAGCGGATTTTATCACTGTTTTCATACTTATACTAGACTCTGCTGGGCCGTAGTGCTAGATTTCATTTTACTATTGATTTAAGAAGGTACTAGACTCGGTTGGACAAAGCCACAAATTGGTTTTACTACTATTTTAGACCCGGTTATGTCAGGGCTCCCTTATTGGGGGGTTTTGGGACTTGACATACTATTTTAGACCCGGATGCAATCTGGGCATGCATAGTTGAGATTTTAGCTCCTAGCTTGAATCTAGACCCACTCCAGACGATGATATTGAGACTAAGATTTAGTATATGGTCAAGGAACTCCGTGGATCCTGCTAATTCAGACTAGGGGCTTCAGGCTGCGTATGCTGGAGGAGGGGTATACAGTGTAGTTAAGGTATACAGGTAGTTTCCTTCCATGGATCCTACCTACCGGTCCTATAGGCACCATAGAAGGTACATAAGAGGTACTATTTTACATGGGTTTCATCATGCATCATACTATTTATTTATGTGAGGTTCCACCCTTGCCTGCTGTTTGTAGAGTGTATTTTTTGGTATTATAAGATGCCAAAGGGTTTGTTTTCACTTGTTTGTATCCCTCGGGTGTATGGGAGCCCGTTAGGACTGTAGGTAGATTTAGCCTTAATTTTATTATCATGTTATAGTACTAGCCCATTTTACAGTTAGCTGTAGTTTCATTGCGATAATCCTTACCTTGTATGATGATCGGCTAGCATGTCTATGCTCAGTTCTTCCCTCCCTTTCCCTTCCTTTTTGAGGTTACTGGTATACCGCCAATGTTATTTATTCTCTTTATATATACTGTTATATCAAGGATCCCAAGTGTGTTCTGTTTTCCCTCTGCCTGTATCCTTTGATGTATATTCAAGTAGCTAGCCAAATATATTATTTTCTTCTTATATCCTTTTATGCTAGTTTCTGTGTACTTAATCGTTCTTTTCTGTAACTACTTAATTTTATTCTGCTATATTACTGTTGTTATATCTTATATGCGCCCAGTCGGCCTATAATACCTATTACCCGTTGCTTAGCAATTGGATCTCATACTACACTTTGCATCATCTGGTGCAGATCTCTGTATGGGCCATCGTTGTTGATCGTGGACTCGTGTGGGCTGACTTTCGGGACCATTTGACACTGAGGGTGAGCTCTTGGCGACCGGAGCTTAGCTTTTAGTTCATATTTTTTATCATATACTTCCTTTGTTATTCAGAGATAGATTTGTATATATTGTTTTGGATCCTTTTGTACTCTGTTGATATAGTTCCAGCCCATATAATATGATACCAGGTTTTGGGATGATTTTAGCTTCTATATATATTCATGTTTCCCCTTTTCTTTATCGTATATCCCTCGCTTCCGCTTATATTATGTTTTCTTTCGCTTGCTTATTAGATAGTAGCCCATTACTAACCGTTCTGGGATATGGGGATTGGTTCACCTACTAGGGGGGTTGTAGGTTCTATCATGACCAAGAAATCAGGTCGTGACATCTTGGTATCAGAGCCTAGGTTCACCAATGTCATCGGTATATGAGCTAATGTCTAGTAGAGTCCTCCGGATCGGGGCGGAGACATCTATACATAATCTTAGAGAGGCTACAGTGGAATCTTAGGTAACATGGACCTCTTCTTGCATCTAATCATGCGTAGTATCCTTGAATGTTTCTTGAATCTCACTTGTTCTAGTTCACTCTTCCGTAGATTGTTCATACGAGATCGTCGACATCAGGCAAAGGAGAGCCTTTGACCCCTGCACCTACGACTCTAGCTAGAGGCTGGGGAGGTCACATTGGTAGAGCTAGGTGACATGCCCAAGCAGCGATATTAGTTAGAGCTCCTAGGGTCGAGGTTGAGCCCGAGTATGAGCCCGAGTTTGTTCCCAAGCATCAATATGTGGACCAGGGGACAACCCAGGTTCTACCAACTCCAGCACCATCTTCTGTGCCGGCATCATCCCCAGCTCAGTCTTTAGGTATTAGGGGTTTAGTTCTATAGTTATTGTGTATGATTGAGGATCAGCCTGCTGAGGTAGCACATACATCCGCTCAAGGGGCAGCCTTATGTGCACAAAGTTCAGGTGTGCGTCCTGTTATTGCGGCTCCCTGTGCTAAGGTTCTTCCAGTTCTATCTGTTGCACATCCTCTTGCTCCTCGCCCATCTATGACAGAGACAGAGCAGAAGGCGTTTGGTAGATTTCTGAGATTGGCACCTCCGAGGTTTGCTGGTACTTTTGGTCAGGATCCTCATGATTTCATTACTACTTGTGAGGAGATGCTACACCATTTAGGTTTATTGGAGACTAAAGGTGTTGGATACACTACTTATCAACTGGAGAGCCCAGCTAAGTTATGGTAGAGGGCCCACATTTCTTGCAGACCATCTTCGTCACCTCTGTTATCTTGGTCAGAGTTCTATGAGGCCTTTATGGCTCAGTTCTTGCAACAGAGAGACAAAGACCATCATAGGGAGGAGTTCACTAAGCTTATATAGGGTTCCATGACTATATGTGAGTATGATACTCTCTTCCACCAGTTAGCTCTATTTAGGGCTACGATAATGCCTATCGAGCTGATAGAGTATATAGGTTTGTTTGGGGATTACAAATAGAGTTTAGAGATCCAGCTGAAATATTTGTTGCTAGTGGTTGATCATTCTAGGCTATTGCAGACTATGCTCATACCATAGAGAATTTGCATCATCATAATTCTGGGACTAGAGATAAGAGGCCTCAACATTAGGGTAGCTACAGTGGTTCCTATCATAGTGGTAGAGGTTCAAGCTAGTAGGGACGAGGGTATCAGCCAAAGAAGCACTAGGGTCATTCTAGTCGATTAGTTTAGGCTTCACTTTAGTCTTTTGATGGGTCTCGGTTTGAGCAGGGTTAGAGTATCCAACAGGGCTAAGTGGTAAGTCTTTGAAAGGTACAACTTCTAGGGCATTAGGCCGTGGTGGCCACACTAGTTCTGCTAGTTCATCTTGGCAGGGTAGGCCATCAGGGCCTTATTATATGTGTGGTATTATTGGTTATTATGCTAGAGATTTCCCCCCAGTAGGGTACAGTTCAACCAGCTCAGCTTATTTGTGCAGTTTAACCACCGGCTAGAGGAAATGGTGGTCAGGCTAGTGGTGGTGCTTCGTGTGGTAGGACAGGTGGTAAGGATGGAGGTCGGTCAAGTGTTTATCATCGTCAGTTTTATGTGGTCCCTGGGAGACCAGAGGCAGATGCCTCGAATGCAATGATCACAGGTATGATTTCTGTATGTCGACATCCATCTTTTGCATTATTTGATCCTAGATCTACTTGCTCGTATATTTCTGCCTATTATTTTCCTTGTTTGGGGTTGGCTAGTGAGCTGTTATCTGTACCTGTATCTATTTCGACCCTAGTAGGAGATTCTTTAGTAGTGGATTAGATTGTGAGGTCCTGTATGATTTTTGTTGGTGATTTAGAGACTTGGGTTGATTCAATGATTCTTGATATGTTAGACTTTGATGTGATTCTGGGCATGGAGTGGTTATCCCCTCACCGAGCATTTTTGGATTTCTATGCCAAGACCGTTACCATAGTCATGCCCGGAGTATCCCCGATTATATGGCAGGGTTCTGTCAGTCGCACACCATCTTGGATCATCGCTTGTCTTTGATCTAGGAAGTTGATTTCTCGCGGGTGTTTGGCTTATCTAGCATATTTTCGAGATGCAAGTGCCTACCCTTCTTCCCTGAGTCGGTTCCTACTGTTAGAGATTTCCTATATGTGTTCCCTACCGACCTACCAGGCCTTCCACCTGAGAGAGATATTGATTTCACTATCGAGTTAGAACCTGGCACCAGGCCCATTTCTATTTCTTCTTACTGTATGGCTACAACTGAGTTGAGGGAGCTTAAGGAGAAGCTCCAAGACTTATTATCTAAGGGATTCATTAGGTCGTGTGTGTCACCTTGGGGTTCTCCAGTTCCCTTTGTGAAGAAGAAAGATGGGTTGATGCGGATGTGTATTGATTATAGGCAGCTGAATAAGGTGACTGTGAAGAATAGGTATTCGATGTCATAGATTGATGACTTTTTTGATTAGCTTCAGGGTTCTATCGTGTTTTCAAAGATAGATCTGAGGTCAGGCTACCACCAGTTGTGGATTAGGGTGGAGGACATCCCTAAGACAAAATTTAGGACAAATTATAACCATTATGAGTTCCTGGTGATGTCTTTTGGGTTGACGAATACCCCCACAACTTTCATGGACTTGATGCACAGGGTGCTTAGCCTGTACTAGGACTCATTTGTGATTATTTTCATAGATGACATCTGGATATACTCGCGGAGTAGAGATGAGCATGAGCAGCATTTGGGAATTATACATCAGACTTTGATAGATCATTGGCTTTATGCAATGTTCTCAAAGTGCAAGTTCTGGCTTGAGTCAGTTGCATTTCTAGGACACGTGTTGTCTAAGGATGGAATTAGACTAAACCCAGGGAAAATATCAGCAGTTTGTGATTGGCCTAGACCTACTACTCCTACCGAGGTTCGCAACTTTATTGGGTTAGCAGGTTACTACAGGAGGTTCATCGAGGGGTTTTTTTCCATAACAACACCTTTGACTATGCTGACTAGGAAGGATGTCCCATTTCAGTGGTCAGATTAGTGCGAGGATAGTTTCAGAGGCTTAAGCCTTGTTGACTTCAGCTTCTGTGTTGACTTTGCCAGTTGAGAGTCAGAGTTTCTCGATATAGTGTGATGCTTCAAGGGATGGTCTTTGTTGTATGTTGATGCAGCAGGGTCGTCTGATAGCATATGCATCGATACAACTAAAGGTTCACGAGCGCAACTACCCCACTCATGATATGGAGTTAGCAGTGAAAGTTTTTGTGCTCAAGATCTGGAGGCACTACTTATATGGGGTTCACTGTGAGATATTCACCGATTACCATATCCTTCAATACGCCATGAGTCAGTGGGAGCTGAACTCGAGGCTGAAGAGATGGATTGATTTACTGAATGACTATCATTTCCCTATTCTGTATGATTTGGGAAAGGCAAACGTGGTAGTAGATGCCTTGATTTGGAAGGCAGTGAGTATGGGTAGCTTAGCTTCACTTTCAGTTTTGGAGCGACCGTTGGCCTTGGACATCCAGTCCTTAGTTAATTGTTTTGTCAAGCTTGACTTGTTGGAACCTAGTAGAGTTCTTGCGAGTATCAAGGTTCATTCTAGCTTGGTTGATCAGATTCAGAGCCATTAGTTTGAGGATAAGCGGTTGTGTGACCTTCGTGGTCAGGTTGTTAAGGGTGAGGCCAGTCCGGATACTTTGGGTTGTGATGGTATTCTGAGATTAGATGATCGTCTCTATGTTCTGAGAGTTAGGGATTTAATTCAGTTGAATCTTTGGGAGGCACATTGTTCTAGATATTCCATCCATCCTACCACAGCCAAGATGAACAGAGATTTGAGACAGCTTTACTGGTGGAGTGGTATGAAGTGGGACGTGGTGGATTTTGTGTCTCGGTGCTTGAACTATTAGCAAGTAAAGTTTGAGCACATGAGACCTGGTGGATTGATGTAGTGACTTCCTATTCCTGAGTGGAAGTGGGAAGGGATCACTATGGACTTTGTAGTTTGGTTTCTTCGTACTTCTAGGGGTTTCGACTCTATTTGGGTGATTGTGGATCGGCTGACTAAGTCAGCGCATTTCTTGTTAGTGTAGACTAGTTACAATGTAGAGAGGTTAGCTCAGATTTCCCTTCGTGAGATTGTTCAGTTGCATGGGGTCCCAGTTTCTATCATTTCAGACTACGACACTCAGTTCACATCTCAGTTTTGAAGGGTTGTTCAGCGAGATTTGGGTACAGAGGTTCAGCTGAGTTCCGCATTCCACCCTCATACAGATTGCCGATCCGAGAGGACAATTCAGGTCCTGGATGACATGCTTTAGGGTTGGGTTCTTGACTTTGGAGGTTCTTGGGATCAGTTTGTGCCTTTGGCCGAGTTTGCTTATAATAATAGTTTTCATTCAAGCATCAATATGGCACCTTTCGAGGCTTTGTATGGTAAGCATTGCAGGTTGCCAATTGGATGGTTTGATGGTTTGGAGTCCAGGTCACAGAGTACAAATTTTCTTCGTGATTCCTTAGACCGATTCAGAGTGATTCAAGATAGATTGAGATCTAGAGAGATTCTGATTGTGAAAGTTCAGTACAGGCGCCGTCTTTTTGAGGAGGCTATCTAGGAGACCAAGAGAGAGATGCACGCTCAGTACCCACAACTATTTGATCCTTTGGGTACCTCCTTGTTGTTGACTTTCAAGGACAAAGGTCCTTTTTTGTAGTGGATGAAGTAATGACCCTTTTGGCTAGCATTTACGCTTTTCTTGTACTGTTAGAGCTTGCCTGTAGTGGCCCCAAGTCATTTATGGCTTGTTGGGACCGGTGTTTTGGTGCCCTAGCTGTTCATTTTGTTGTTATGGCCGTTTCCCCATTTTAGAGCCTTGACTTAGAATATCATTGACTTTGGTCAACATTCTTAGTAAACGCACTCGGAATCAAATTTTGACAGTTTTATTAGCTCCAGAGCATGGATTTTGGTCTAGCTGAACCTTGGTCGGGGTATGGGAGCTTTTGTTTTAGTTTTGGTTTGGTTTTTGTGTTTTCTAGGCAATTGAACTTGGAAGTTTGACTTTGGTCAACATTCAGAGAGAACGGCCTCGTATGGAAATTCTGTTAGCGTTGTTAGTTCCAAATTGTTGACTTTGGGCTAGAGGGACCTTTGGTTTGGGTCCCAAGACTTCTAGACTTATTTTTGGGTATTGACTTTCGTTTTGGCTTAAGGTTGGTTTTTTGGTGCTGGGCCCACTTTTTGCTAATCGACCTCCGTTTGGTTTTCCGTCAGTTTTGTTGAGTCAAAAATGCTATTTCTGGTATGTTAGCATAGTTTGTTTGCATATGTGGGGCCTGAATGAGCCCTATGGGCCCACCCAGGGACTTTTTCCTCTTGTGTTTTCTACTGGTAGCTGTTTTAGGTACAAGCCTCAAGCCTTAAATGCGTTCGTGAGGTCCGTCCACGCGATCGCAATGAAGGTCTTGTGGACCTAGTACCTTTGTTCTTCGCGATCGCGAAGTCCCTCTTCGTGACTATGACGCTGCCCCTGCTTCCTTGATCTACGTGATTGCGATGTTCCTTGTTATGACCGCAATAAGGCCCCTATCTTCTTGTTCTTCCCAACTGCATGGCTAGTCATTGCGATCGCGATGGTTTAGCTAGCGTAGTGATCGCGACCGCGTGGAATCCCTTCCCTATCGTGAAGAAGGATCCCTAGGTAGTATATAAGCTCCCACTTTGTCTTTTTCACTTCAAATATAATATCCTCTAGAAATATAAGCTCCAAACTCCCCAATTCTCTGCATTACTCAAATTTTTGGTGCTGGGGTGTCAATTCCTTGCTTGTGATCATTTCTCCATCACAATTGTAAGTTTTATCCGCTTAATTCTGCTAAATTCGCATCTTTGATTCCTCATTTGTTACTTTAGTTGGTAGGTTGTTTTGAGCCTTTTCCTTGGCCAATTTCCTTTAATATTCTGAGCATGCACTCACGAGAGTATGGTGATCATTGTCTGCCATTCCATTTTTAGTTTTGGGTTGTGGGGCCAATGGAACTGTCGGTGACCCGAATTTTGACTCGGCTATTGTTGTAGCATTATGGGTATCGTTAGTCTCATTTTAATGCATAGTTTATGTTCTTGATAGTTTGACTTCATTTCTGAACATCTCTAAGCGGTTTGGTCTTGGACATTTTTGTTCTAGCAGCTTGTCGTTGGATGACAGGTAGGTTATGGTTTAACTCATTTAAACTTCACATATATAGGATATAATTGTACTAATTATCATCCTTGGGTTGGGTTGATTATCTTGGTACCCCAAACCTTGCTTGTTCCTTCATGTCCGTATTATTTCACTTGGTTGGTTGTAGAATTCGTTGTAGTTTCTTATATCACCTTGTGGTCCTGTGTGGCCTTGTATTTGACTCTGGACCATAGTTTGTGGGTTATTTGGGAATGTGTGTGAGTCTCGAACATCAATATTGCGATCTTAGGCTAGTTATCTGTGCTATAGAGCGATTGGAGCTCGTGCATGACTGATAGGTTGATTGTGATCCGTTGGGCTACTGTTTGTGATTGAGCATACCATCATCATGCATATAAAGAGATTTTCACCTCTTTTACTTCGGTTTTGGCTTTGATCCTACTATTGATGGTTTTCTCAACCCTACATAGCCCCTAGGGCCCATTTTCGGTAAAAAGAATTGTTATAAAATGTTTGGAACTGGTTTTCATAGATTTTCTTGTGGGTAAGAAAGATAAAAGGAGCATTTTATCACTTTTTTCATACTTATACTAGACTCGGCTAGGCCGTAGTGCTAGATTTGATTTTCCTATTGATTTGAGAAGGTAATAGACTCGGTCGAACCGAGCCACAAATTGGTTTTACTATTGTTTAAGACCACATTATGTCTAGGCACCCTTGTTAGATTTTTTTTGGACTTGATATACTGTTTTAGACCCGGATGTAATCTAGGCATGCATATTTGAGATTTTGGCTACTAGCTTGGATTCGAACCCACTCTGGATAATGATATTGAAACTGAGATTTAGTATGTGGTCAAAGACCTCCATGGAACCTGCCGATCTGGACTAGGGGATTTGGGATACGTGTGCCAGAGGAGGGGTATACGGTGGAGTTGAGATATACAGGCAATGTACTTCCATGGATCCTACCTATCAAGCCCATAGGCACCGGAGGAGGTACATACAGAGTTATTATTCCACCCGGGTTTCATCATGCATCATACTATTCATTTATGTGAGGATCCACCTTTGTCTTCTGCTTTCTGAGTGTACACTCCGGTAGTATGGGATGCCAGAGGGTTTGTCTTTACTTGTTTGTATCCCTTGGATGTATGGACATTCGTTGGGACTGTAGGTAGATTTATACATATTTTTATTATCCTTTTTGTCTTCACTTGTTTGTATACCTTGGATGTATGGGCACCCGTTGGGACTGTAGGTAGATTTATACTTATTTTTATTATCCTGTTATAGTACTGGCCCGTTCTATAATTAGATATAGTTTTGTTGTGATCATCCTTACCTTGTGTGATTCTCTGGTAGCATGTCTATGTTCAGTTCTTCCCTCCCTTTCCCTTCCTTTTTGAGATTACTAGTATACTGCTTGTGTAATTTATTCTCTTTAAATATACTGTTATTGCAAGGATCCCAGGTGCGTTCTATTTTCTCTCTGCATGTGTCATGTGATGTATATTCTAGTAGCTAGTCAAATATGTTTTTTTCTTCTTGTATCCTTCTATGCTAGTTTCCGTGTACTTAATCGTTATTTTCTGTGACTACTTGCTTTTATTCTGCTATATTACTGTTGTTATATCTTATATGTTCCTAGTCAACCTATGATATCTACTGGATACCCGTTGTTTGGAAATTGGTGCTCATACTACACTCTGCATCTTCTAGTGCAGATCCTGGTGTGGGCCATCGCCGCTGATCGTGGACTCATGCGGGCTGACTTTTGGGACCATCCGACACTGTGGGTGAGCTCTTGGCAACCGGAGCTTAGCTTTTAGTTCATCTTTTGTAGCATGTACTCTCTTTGTTATTCGGAGACAAATTTGTATATATTGTTTTGGTTCCTTTTGTACTTTGTTGATGTATTTTCGGCTCTTATACTATGATATCAGGTTTTGGGATGATTTTATCTTCTATATATATTCATGTTGCCCCTTTTCTTTATTGTATAACACTCGCTTCCGCTTATATTATTTTTTTTCGCTTGCTTGTTAGATAGTAGCCCATTACTAACAATTTTGGCTATGGGGATTGGTTCACCTACTGGAGGGTCGTAAGTGACATCATGACCGATAAATCGAGTTGTGATAAAATGAAAGGATAAAAAAATAGATAGGTAAGCCACCATGGTATTTCACTTCACTCATACATATTCTTCCAATATGTTTACAAGTTATCTTATATGCTATTCTTTTGAAGACTTACCAAAATTCAAATGAATAAATATACTTAAACAAGGCACCTAATGTATACAAGTAGTTGTAGTGATATTATGGAACCAACAAAAGAATGGCTACACTAAGACTTTAATCAAAGGAAGAGAACAACTACGAGATAATGCAGGACCCAATTTTCCTAAAAAAATTATCAACTCGAAACACGACTAAGATCAACATAAACACTGAAACAGTAAACCACAAATGTCATAGTCACAAGATTGAGTTCCTAAATACATGGTTTCTATTTTAATCATATGAAAAGACCAAACAAAATTCATATTTATCACACAAATATCAACTATTTCTGCTATCAGTATAGGAGTTTCTAACGCCTATCTTATATTCTGGCCAATGTGTCAGTCCATCTATTGGCTAGCTCATTCTAAATATCCAAAGCATGAGCAAGAGAGGACATCACAGTACATGATATAATGCTCTAGACAATTCACATTTCATACCAACACTCCGTGTTCTGAAAAGTAAATGAACTTAAGGGAGATACATTAAACTTAAAACTACACTTTTGTACACACCTAGATGAAGAAAGGGAAAGCAACAGACAACTTGAACAATTTACATGGAAATTACTCTTAATAATAATGAACGATAAAACAAAATCCGAGAAGAGGAGTTTACTAATCGTGAATAGAAGGGGACAAATTCATTAGACGAGAGGTGAATCTATGGAAAATACGGAATTAACTAATTCATGTTCAATTTTTAATCATTGCTAGCAATAACATGAAAAAAAGCTTGCTAATCCCTCAAGACACTTCCTAAATTGGAATACCAAATGCAATTCATACACTAACACTAATTACAACTTTGATAGTTAAACAACATTTGAATGCGACAAATATAAATCCTAGCATGGTTGAACATTGGCTACATTTATCTTAAGACAATAAAAAATGAATGAAATGCTGAAATTAAACAAAGTAGAGAAGAAGCGATAAGCATTTCTTTATCTATAATCTACAGAACTTAAAAATAAAAGAGAGCAACAAACATTTCCTCTCATTCTACAAGATTTTACAGAACTTAAACACATAATTTGAGCGTGTATAAAGACTAGATATGACAAAATGACTGGAAATTACCTTTTTTGGAGCAGCGACCTAGGATGATGGGTTGAGGATTGAGAACTCCATTCAGCAGTAGAACTCAATGAAGAACAGAAAAATATTAATACGTTACGGATAAAAGAAAATTCTTATTTTCAAGCTGCGTAAACAAAACTCAGAATTTAAGAGGTATAAAGTAATGTAAAAACTCAGACTTTTTGGGGGTCCGAATTCGTCCCCTTAGAATGAAGAAATGGGCATCTATTTATAGAAGCCCCAAGTGCTAAGGTTCAAATTTTCGAGCGGGGATTTCAGATTGAGATTCAAACTCAAATTCAAAATTTATTCATTGGAACCCATGTGATGTAGCAGAAATTGCAGCAGAGGTTTGACAAAAGTGAGAGGGGCAAAGTCTGACAGAGGAGAAAAAGAGGAGAGGAAGGTTGGAAGCGTGATAGATTGGGTCTGACGGATCTGAAAATCCACTAGATTTAGAGGGATTTTTGTAGGGGAGGGGCTGGTTAGGTTGAGGGCTCGAGCATCAATGTTGCTGTATGTTGTGTGTGAGAGAAAATTGGAAGAGAGAGAGAGAGTTATGGATAGTGAAATAGGGGGTTGGGCTGGGTCAATCAACAAAGGATTGGGCTAAGATTTTGGGCTCAATTTGGCTATAAATGGAGAACCCAATAGCTAAAATTAAACCTTTGTAAAGATAACCAAAAATTGAGTTTAAAAAAGCAATAAATTCATATAAAATTTGTCCGAATTGATTTGAGTTATTACAATCGGAATAAGATAAATTATTGATCTAATTAATTATCAAGCTTCTTAATTCATTTTTCACTAAAAAATTCCTTTTGGATATGTTTTCTTGCCAGGGAACCTGGGATAAAATCAATTTGTTGTGAAAGCATTAAGTATTATTTAAATCAAACTCCATCTCGAAAGCAGAAGGAATATCCTTGTCGGAACCATCATCATTTATCTGAACCACATTCGTTCGGAGGTCAATTTTAACCTTTTCTACCATTGGATTACTATCAGTTGTGATGGTGTATAAAGACGCAGCACGTTTACGAGCTGGACCATAAATAGGTTCAATCGGAGAAATATGATGCATATCAGACAATAGTGTATGACTAGATAAAGAACGTCTATTATAAATGAAACTTTCGATCGGCATTAGTCTATTATTAGAAAAAGACTGCCTATAAGGTGCATAACTATTATCAGAAAACTGAATAGAAATCCTACCAACATGATTTTGTGAAATATTAGAATACTCAGAATTTGTAAACGCATTAGTTACTTGACTTGGGGATATGACTGAATTTAGAGTCCATGTAGTTGGAAAATCTATTTCTTTCCACTTAATAGGTCTCCTAGTGGTGACCTTGGACCTTGCAAAATTGGTTTCCACAAATATAGTTTGATCAGATGTATCGTATAACTTGCATCTTGGATTTAAAGTAGATAATAATTTAAAATAAATTCTATAGGACAGACATATCAGTTCTGAACTAGGCACGTAATTATAACCATGCGTTTTAACATTCAAAGTTAAAGCATCTATAATATTTACATCAGAAAGTGATAACTACAAATTTGGTTGTGTATTTAAATACACGAGACAATAGGCTACTGTAGATTCTATCGAACCCATTAAAGACTGTCGAAAATTTAAATTTCTAGCATCTCAAAGAGCAGCTAGGAAAAGGCAATTTGAACCAACCATACCAATATGCAGGTAATTATATCGATTTTTATATAAATCAATATCATGCTTGTTTAACAAATGAATAGTCTGTTCATACAAATTTAAAGCAAGAGTTTGCTCAGTAGTTTTTATCAGTTGTTTAGAAGAAAGTTTATCAAACCATCCATAATCATAAATAGTCCTCATCGGAACTTTAGGAATAGTCCATTTGTTTAACAAATCAAGGTTTTGAGGTAACTCTACCTCTTCTAGTCTAGTACTTTTAGTACTTACTTCTCCAAGATCCATAAGATCAAACTCATATCTATGTAAAATACTTCACCTCAATTTCTAGCATCTCTAAGAGCACTAGGAAAAGGCAATTTGAACCAACCATACCAATATGTAGGTAATTATATTGATTTTTATATAAATCAATATCATGCTTGTTTAACAAATAAATAGTCTGTTGAAATGAATTTAAAGCAAGAGATTGCTCAGTAGTTTTTATCAGTTGTTTAGAAGAAAGTTTATCAAACCATCCATAATCATAAATAGTCCTCATCAGAACTTTAGGAATAGTCCATTTGTTTAACAAATCAAGGTTTTGAGGTATATCTACCTCTTCTAGTCTAGTATTTTTAGTACATACTTCTCCGAGATCCATAAGATCAAACTCATATCTATGTCAAATACTTCACCTCAATTTCTAGCATCTCTAAGAGCATCTAGGAAAAGGCAATTTGAACCAACTATACCAATATGCAGGTAATTATATCAATTTTTATATAAATCAATATCATGCTTGTTGAACAAATGAATAGTCCGTTGAGACGAATTTAAAGCAAGAGATTGCTCAGCAGTTTTTATTTGTTGTTTAGAAGAAAGTTTATCAAACCGTCCATAATCATAAATAGTCCTCATCGGAACTTTAGGAATAGTCCATTTGTTTAACAAATCAAGGTTTTGAGGTATATCTACCTCTTCTAGTCTAGTACTTTTAGTACTTACTTCTCCAAGATCCATAAGATCAAATTCATATCTATGTCAAATACTTCACCTCTATCTCATATATGCCATGAACGTCCTAGGCTCTGATCCCAGATTATAGGATCGGGTGTCGGCGGTAATTCGCACGACCAGATCTAGCAACTCAGCATCCTTAAGCTAGCGGTAGTCCGCACTGCATAAGAACTGCAATATACAAGAATTTTTATATAGCTTCTCAGACTGCATGGTAAAACTTTTACCTGAGCAAAGGGTCTGTCAGAGATCTAATACATACTTCTTATTTAGCCCATGTGTCTGGTGGTTCAAAACTTTTCAAAAATTCATTGATGAAGATATAGCTTTAGTCAGCATTTCTGAGATTAATAAACTTAATACTCAAAATAATTATTTGAGTTTGTTTGTTAAAGTTTTAGGTGAACATATTAGTTCCCTCGATAAAAAACTTGATGAATTAACTATTTTGATAAAAGGTTTAAAAGATTGGTATAACTAGTTTAAATATTGCTAGTTCTTCAGATACAAAAAATGATCCTCAAATTGTTGCAACTCATGTTCAAAGACCCCCTGAGATTCAGGATTTTAAATTTAAATCTTTAAATAATTTAGAAGAACTTCTTGATAAATAGTTTTCTGGTTTAAATATAAAACCAATAGATTTATCAAAAGATTTTTCAGATAAAATAGAAACAACTGTTAATTATAAAAATGATGTTTCTTTAGAGTTTAATAAACTCAGAGGTTATCCTAGAAGAAATAATATCTATGCTAATAAACCCAGCATGTAGACTTATTATTATCCTCGTCCTACTCCTCAAGATGTTTTGATAGAGGAACGAGATTGGAATCAGACTAATACATCTTATAATGGTTCCGAAATTTATGAATGGAATCTTGATGACTTGACTGATAGACAACTTACTATTCTTGTACATAGAATGCTTATGTAGTCCACTATCTGTAAAAGTGTTAAAAATACAGATAGAACTATTTGTAAAATGATTGTTGCAGGATTTACCGGCCAACTTCGAGGATGGTGGGATAACTACGTAAGTATAGAAGAGAAAGCTTCTATTATTAATGCAGTAGCAGCTAATGAAGGTGTTGATAACCTACAAAGGGCGTCCTTTCCCGGTTAGAACCACCAGAGACATGGGCTCAATAAGAAGTATGTATTACATCTCAGACTACAGGGTAATGATCAGAATATAACTTATCCGATTTTGGTAAAATGGAACATTAACTCAACTAAGCAATTTATTTTATATGTAAAAATAATTTTCCAATAAATATTAAAACTATGTGTGATATATATTATGGAATATAAAAACAATATTGCAAAAAATAATAAAACTACCTTGAGAATATACCTTGAGAATATTTTAAATTTTGTAAAATAATTATTTCAAATTGTTTGAAGTTGAAAAAGATTGAATAATTAACTAAAATTGTGGAGGACCAAAATTGGGTGTCAACAACAATAGCACCATGAGCTAAATAAAGTAGGCCCAAATACAAGCAACAACCTCTCCTCAGTATGAAGAGGGAGAGGAGGCTTCTTGCTCCTTATCTACTGCAAGTGAATCCGGAGACTCTGAGTCCAGATATAAAAGTGTCATCGATTCCATATATGAAAGTGAAAAAGGGTCCAGAACCAATAACACTGAAGGGGATAGGAGTGAGTTATTGCTGAGAAAATTGAGGTTGAAAGACAAAGACAAGTTAAACTTAGACGCAAGTCTACCCAGTTTTGAGAGGACTTTCTGTGGAAAATCCCAGGCATGAGGGAGCTATATGAGGAGGGACTTAGACCTAGCGGATGAGGAAACCCCAAGTAGGTTATATTTGAGGAAGTTCAGATCTTCTACTCTAATTTAGCAAAGATGCTTGATATTCTAAAACTATTCAATCATTATAAACTCGGGTGGATGAGCCAGCTGCAGGGACATTATAGTCCACCTATGCTCCGAGATTCTATGCTTCTTATGCAGCCTTATTAAAAAACATCTGACAGAAGGGCCAGTTACCCAAGAAACAACTGGAACTATATAGGGTGAGTGTACAGAGAGTCAACATTAATATTTCTTAATGCACCATCCAATATTTTCTCTTTGGTCCTCAATATAAGGCACCGATTAACACAACAGAATATGATCATAGAATGAGTGACAGGAAAAACCAAATTGGCTAGCTTGCTTCGATTCTCATTGATAAAGAATCGTCATAGGTAAAAAGTATGAAACCTTCAATCAATAAGACCACTCTTAGCTTGGAAGCAATGTTTTGGTGGGCCGTGGCCCATATGAAGTTGGTTCCTATTTCAGCAAATGGAACACTTATAGCAGACTGGGCCATACTTGTTGCTAGCCTTATATCGAGGTTTGATGTCAATTTAGCCTGGTCATGGTTGCTGATATTTGAGACAGAGTGTTAAGATATAGCCGTACAATTCTATTCCCTAGTTAGATAGCTGAGTTATGTAGAGAAGCCCAAGTGCCCACAATACCAGGAGTGGATTACACAGTGCATGCCCAAGGTTTTCAAGATATAGACAAGATACGAGATGAGTCGAACCGAATTGCTAAGGGTAAGGCTCAAGCTTCTACATATGGGGGTACTATTCTAGTAGATTTACCAGAGGACGGTGAGCAAGTTGAGATCTCATTGCCGTTAGTGAGCTAGTGACTACATTATTTGAGATGCCAACTACTGAGACTGGTAGTTCCACGTCTCCCCTAGCATCTCCCGTGGCTATAAAAACTTTCCCACTAGCTCTAGCCTCTGCCCTTTCTATCACTAGAGATGGCTTCAGTAGAGTAGCTCGACAGGCTACACATGTAGAGGAAGAGATAAAGCGGTTTGCCAACTAGCTTTAGTCTTTCATCTAAAAGACAGTTGAGCTAGCACTCGCACCGCTGCATGAGTCTGTAGCATGGGTTAGTGCCCAGCTTAATAGGATAGAGCCATGAGTAAATAACAATCTTAAGGCTATGAGTGCTCCAAATCTCACTGCCATCCTTGATGGTCTTGCCAAATCTAGACCGTTATTGATTCCATACAAGCACATTCAACGCCCATCATTAATGATACACTAGTTGACGAGGTAGCATAGGAAGAGAAGGAATCTTTTATCGATCTATTGGTAGAGTCCCCCCACGTGGCAAGGGGAAGAGAGCTAGAGAGGGGGATGATGAGGCTGATATAACCCTAACTGAGAGAGCCAAGAAGAAGAAAAAGGTGGCAAGAAAATTTGAAAAGGAGGATGCGAAGAGGTTGAAGAAAGACATGGAGGCCTCTAGACTTGAGGAAGAGAAGAGATATGAGACCATGAGACAAGGTATTTCCTTGACTTTGGCACCTACGGATGCGATATCTTCTTCAGACCTGATTAGGGATGTGCCAGACACTGGTGTTGGTTCTACTACTGAGATAGATGCTACCATTACTACTATGGGTGCTACACCACCAGCCCTATCTTTGTCAATGGAAACTGGCGCTTAGGCTCCATAGGTATGTTCTTACCTCTCGTACTTTTACACTATTTAGTGCATTAGGAATCCACGATTCTTTCTAATGGGGTAGAGCAGTTAGTCCGTGTGTATTTTGATGTGTATCTTGATTAAGTATAGGTAATCAAGATACACGCGTCTTATCACGATGTTAAATCAGGCACTACTTGGGAGGCAACCCATGGGGTACCTTGAGTATCTGAGTCCTTGTTTTTTTTATTGTGTTCTTTCCCTGAGGATATTTATTTCTATTAAACCAACATGTTTAGGATGATGTGATGTGTTAGGTATAAGTAGCTAGGAGAACGTCGGCATGCTATAAAATAGCCCACATAAACTATTTTTGTGTAAAAATTGATACCCTTCCAAAATTTTGGTATATGCTTCATGATTGATATGTTAACCTGTTAGGCTCAGTTTTTGACATTGTGCGAATTATCTTTGATATTTTTTGCTAAACTAGAATGCCAATTGAGTAAATGGTAATTAACAAAGAAACCATGTGCCATGTGTGTGTGAGGTACTCTAGTTCAGTTCTTACTCTGTGTATACAATCTAGAACTTGCACGATTAGTCTTGCTAATGTTGTAGGATTGAAAGGTTTGGAAAGGATCATTGGCATTCCTTGTATATCAACTCAGACCCAAATGACCAACTAAATGACGTACATGTCCCTGGATCCCTACTTTGAGCCGTTAGTGGCTTTTCTTATTAGCTTGATAGCCATGCCATTTGTATTTAAGTAGATCCCACTTTTGGCATCGGTCCCTCCTTGGATACTAGGCTTGAACTTAAGTAAAGCGCCTAAGTTGAGGGTGGCTGATGTTGGGAAAAACAAAAAGAAAAGTTGGGTAGAAAAATAAAGAAAAAAATTATAGAAATAGGGTATGGTAAGCTTGAAAGAGAGAAAAAACTAAAAAAAGAGAAAAAGAAAAAATAAAGTTTACAAAATTTGTAGTACAAAAAGAACAAGAGTCAAAAAAGTTAGAAATAAAACCACACCTGAGCTGATTGACAAGAAAAGAGGAAGGGAAAAAAAGGGTTGAGAAGCAAAAATAAAGAAAAATGGACTGTCTAAGGAGGGTTGAGTCACTTATGCAAATCTACCATACCCGTCCCAAAGCTTACAATACAAGCCGAATAAAATCCTATAATGATCCTAATCTGTCTATCCGATAATGGAAGCATAAAAAATAAGGGCAAGCCTATGGTATGTGTACATGCATTTTTGAACTTGTTTGTAAGTGTGAGTGCACTTTGATTATACCGTCCCAATCTTGTTTGCATATATGTGTGAGGGATATCCTATGATATATGAGGGCACTAGGTTGACTTTGTCTAAATTTCTAAGTATGATGTTGTGTGTCACTGGTGTACTCATAATCGTCTGCTAATAGCAAATGTCATTATTTGAGCCTTTTGTGTTATCTTGAGATGCTCTGAATTATGCACGTCTATTTTAAATGAAAAGGAAGGGTAAAACTATTTTGCATATTGTTGCCAAGTGTTCATTGTCGTACACCTCCTAGGCTTCTGATGCCTAAGCATCATAGTCGATTCTTGTTTAGTTTCTTAGGACAAGCAAAGATTCTAAGTTGAGGGTGTTGATGTGCCGGGATTTCACGATACTTTTGACGCTTTTAATTTATGGTTTTTGAGTTCTTAAGAATATTTTTGTTAGATATGATGTATTTTTGTGTTTATGTGTAGGAAAGAAAGGTTCGTGAGCAAAAGTGGAGTTTTAGTTGAAATCTGCCATGTATAAATCTTGATAAAGTGAAGTGACAGCTCATTTAATGGTCCATATATGGGAAAAAATGACCCATCCTGTTGTCCGTAAAGTTGTTCAAAGAGGTTGAAATATAAAGTGAAGAAAATGGCTCATTTAACAATCCGTATTTACAAAAATGGAACATCATGTAAGACATTTTCAAGTGTCCTGTAGAGTGAAATTTTGCAGCTTGAAACTATGATCCAAAGAATGCACCATTCTTCCAAAGAACGGGTCTGTCCTGTCATTCGTTAATCGATGATTCGAGCAGGTGCTATTTTTATCTCATAATAATGATCCAATGAATGTACTACTCTTTTAAAGAATAGACCATTATTTCACTCGTAAAAACCTGCAGTGCTAGGCTTGAGTAAGCAAAAGAAGGATTGACTCTCCACAAGAACATACCATTTTTACAAAGAATGGTTGGTATGAAGCTGACGTGACAAAGTTTTCCTAGTAGACTTATGATAGGATTTTATGTCTATAAACACTTTCCTTAGGGTTTCTTTTAGGTGTTAATCATTACATATAATGTTGATTTTATTTTTGTTACTTGAGAATTAAGACAAAGTTCTTGCATTGTTCTTGATTCTTGGATTATTTTGGCTATTATTCTTGAAATTTTCATGGTTAATACAAGTTATCTCTTATGAATTATTCTATGATAACTTTTAGAATGAGTATCTAAACACCATAACTAGGGTTGTGAGAACCATGATGAATTAATAAATGTAGTTTAAATAATTATTGATTCTTAAATGGTGAATTTGCATGTATAGTTAATCTCTTTGTTTTGATCGCTTTTTAGAGGTGTACAATGCTAGAACACATCATTAAACTTTATGTAACTCCCCGAGGGTACCCCTAAATACAACACGGTGCTTAGTGTCACAAGTGACCCCAAGCTAACCCATGATCTGGCATATCTAGACAATTTCTGATAAAAACATACACTATGTGGAAACTGAAAATGATTTAATATCTGAAGTGGGAAAGACCCAAATGTGTCTAAATATAAAATATATCAATAGTATAATGATGCCTGAAAACTACACTAACAACTCAATAGCTGAATCTAATCGATGTATGAAAGCCTCAAACTGATATGAGTTGCTGGGACATGGCCCCAACTAACTCTAATAATCCGAAACTAAAATGTAAAACTTAATTAAATAACCATATCTATCATCCTCGAACTAGGAGGAATCACCACTGAAGTTTCTAAGTAAGGACTAGAAATTGAGCTAAACGCAGTCTGGATATTGAGCGCCTGAACCTACATCATACAATGATGTAGCACAAAAGTATGCGTCAGTACTTTAAATGTACTGAGCATGCGGGATATGTGCTAAGCTGAACAACATAAAGACTGAACATGGAAATACATAGTGAAGCATAAACTGAAAGATATACTGGATGCAATGACCAAGTACTAACATGAACATATAATATGATGAATTGAATAACTGAAATACGTACTGAGTACATGGTCAATGCAATGTGAATCTGACTGTGGGAGATACTATTAACTGACATACCCCAAGTTGATCTAACTATGGGGCAAACTTGTAACCCTGGATGGAAGGGTGTTCATACCTTGCCAAGGGTACAAATAATTCTGACGAGGATCCACTAAACTGATGTCCACAATGGACAAGAGTGACCAACCTAATCTGGTAGTTTACCCCTTTCATACGGTGGCGCCATAGTTTTGGGATTTGCGGCTGCTACTAAAGGTCTCATCCTAATCTGATAGCTAAGCCTTCATCCCTTCATCCGCTCGGTACTAAGTCTACTCCCAACTGAAAGTAAGCAATGATATGCAAGCTGAAATTCTAGATAGCTCAAATATAGATAATCATCAGAGAATGCAACATACATATACTGAAACGGATGGCATTCTATTCTAATGCATGATTATCTGAATTATCTGCCTAGAAAGTATAATTTATGACTACTGAAATTAACACAAGCTAGGGTTACTGAGTCCTGTACCTGTGACTATACTAATTCTCCAAGAACATAAGAATTAAATATCATATAGGTAGTAGCATCTGAACTTTAATAAATCCCTAAGATTTAGGAACCCTAGGTTTGAAAAATTCATGGAGAACTGAAGAACTGGCTGAATTTAGGGACTCAATGGGTGAAAGGAACCCATTGATGAAATCCCACATACCTTGAGAAGAATCTATGGAGAAATCCCTTGGACTTTGGGGTTGAGCTTGAAGGAACCTTCTACTTTTTCTTGAGCAAAATTATCGCCTCTTTTCTTTTTTTCTGTCTAAGTTTGATTAGCTTTGGGAGAATGGGTAAATAAGAGTTAAAATCCATTTAATTACCCCCCAAAATGACTATGGTGTGGAAATAAAGGGTAGGGAAAAGACTGGAATGCCCCTAAATTAATTAAAAGAAAGCTGCTCAAAATCGTGACTCAAGTACCACGACTTGGTTGATAGACCGTAGTCCTGGATGATGGACTGTGAACTAAATCGTGGTCATGTGCATGAGTCTAGAGGGTTATCTGATCTAAGGATTCCATGAGTCCACAGGCCGTACCATGGTTCTGAGTGATGGTTTGTCATATGAATCGTGGTTCCTAGGACTTGGACTGAGGGTCCTCTGAGGTTCTGGTTCCACGAGTTCACAGGATGGACCGTGGTCCTGTACGACTGTTTGTCGTGTTACTCGTGGTTTCTGATTTCTGAGCCATGAACTGATAATCCTCTAATTAAGGGAAACCATGAGTGAGAAGATGATCCATGGTCCTGGACTACGGTCCATGGTCTGACTCATGGTTTCTAGACCATAAACAGGGGGCCTCTGGAAATTGAAACTTAGGTTGGGATGACAGACCGTTGTTCCAAACTAAGGTCCGTGATCTTGACCGTGGTTTCTGGAAACTTGATTTTTTCTAAAATGTTTCTGCTAAGTACAATCAAAGTAGCTGGTTTAGATCCTGGGGTGTTACAATATCTCACCCTTGGAATCATTCATTCTCGAATGAAGACAAAACAAGCTGAGTTTTGAGGGAAAGAGCTGCAATCCCTACCAACTGAGTACTAGAAACTGATATCTAACTGAACTGAGTTCCATTGATATGCAAAAATGCTGAAATGCAAGTATAGTTGGGGGAACATGGTACTGAGACTGAAATACATGGGAGTAAACTGAGAAACTGGAGAGGAACTATTACCTTAAGCTGACACTGAATCGGAAAGGAAGAGGTAAGGGTACTTGGCCATTATGGCTTCTTCTGATTTCCAAGTAGCTCCCTCTATGGATTGATTCTTCCATAAAACCTCTGCTGAAGTGACTTCCTTATTTCTCAAACTAAAAACCTGATAGTCAAGAATCTCAACTAGAACTTCCTCATAGGTGAGGCTATCCTTTACAACCACACACTCTAAAGGCACTATCGATGCCGGATCACCTACACACTTCTTCAACAGAGAAATGTGAAAGACTGGATGAACCACTGCTAGTTCTGCTGGCAACTCTAACTCGTAAGCCATATTACCAATCCTTTTTCAAGATTCTGTAAGGACCTCCATATCTGGGACTGAGCTTTCCTTTCTAGCGAAATCTCATCACTCCCTTCATGTGCGATACTTTCAAGAAGACCTAATCGTCAATCTCAAACTCTAAGTCCCTTCTCCTCACATATGCATAGGACTTCTGATGACTCTGAGCTGTCTTTAGTCTTTCTGTGATGAGATGAACTTTCTCCATAGCCTCATGAACCAAATTTGTCCCAATCAAGGATGCTTCACCTAGTTCGACCCAACAAACCGGTGACCTACATCTATGTCCATAAAGTGCCTCATATGGGGCCATCTGAATACTGGAATGGAAACTGTTATTATAGGTAAATTCTATGAGATGTAGGTGATCATCCCAACTACCCTTAAAATCGATCATGCAAGCTCTCAACATGTCCTCTAAATTTTGAATGGTACACTCTGCCTGACCATCCATCTGCGGATGAAATGTTGTACTTAGATTCACCTAAGTACCAAGACCTTTATGAAATAATCTCCAGAAATGAGATGTAAACTGACGAACCCTATTTGAGATGATAGACAAGGGAACCCCATGCAACCTGACTATCTCATAGATCTAGTGTTTGTCATAGTCCTCCATGAAATGTGTAGTCTTGACAGCAAAAAAGTGAGCTGATTTAGTAACCCCATCCACTATCACCCAAATGGAGTCGTGCTGTCTGTGAGTATGGGGTAAAACTGTAATGAAATCCATGTTGATCACCTCCCACTTCAAAGTAGGAATTCTAATATCCTGAGTCACACCTCCTGGTTTCTGATGTTCAACTTTCACCTGCTGACAATTGGGACACTTAGCCACAAAATCTGCAATGTTCCTCTTTATGTTGTTCCACTAATAGACTTCACGTAGATCACGATACATTATAGTGGAAACGAGATGAATAGAGTATCTGGAATTATACGTTTCTAGAAGGATCTGCTGCCTCAACTCACCCACATTAGGTACACATAAATGACCCTGGTAGCAAATCATACCATCTCCCCCTTGGGAGAAAACCTCTACTCTCTGCTGATGAACTGCACCTTTAAACTGAAGCAAGATAGGATCACTGTCCTGTTTCCCTTTAACCTCCACTACTAATGAAGATTCTGACCCATTTTGGGATATCAAACCACTATTTGTCGTGTCCATAAGGCAAACACCTAAACGAGAAAGCCTGTGAATATCTTTGGCTAGTTCCTTCTTCTCTTCCTCAACATGTGACACACTACCCATGGACAGCCCGCTAAGGGCATCATCAACTATATTGGCCTTACTCAGATGGTAGAGCACATTCATATCATAGTCTTTTAGAAACTCAAGCCACATTCTCTGCCAAAGATTCAACTCTTTCTAGGTGAACACATATTGGAGGCTCTTATGATCTGTGAACACATCTACATGGACACCATACAAATAATGCTTCCAAATCTTTAGGACAAACACAATTGTTGCAAGCTCAAGGTTATGAGTTGGGTAGTTCTTCTCAAGAATCTTAAGCTATCTGTAGGCATAGGCTATGACCTTACCCTACTGCATCAAAACACAACCCAGGCCGACCGTGTAGGCATCGCAATAAACCACGAAGCCATTTGAACCGTCTAGTAGAGTCAAAATGGGAGCTTTAGTAAACCTGGTCTCCAATTCTAGGAAGCTTTTCTCACACTCATCTGACCATTGGAACTTTACTTTTTTCTGAGTCAACTTGGTCAATAGGGCAGCTATGGTCGAAAATCCTTCAACAAATCTTCGATAGTAACCCGCCAAACCCAAGAAACTCCTGATGTCTATTGGAGAAGTGTATCTGGGAAAGTTCTTCACTGCCTCAATCTTTTGAGAATCGAGTTAGATTCCCTCACTAGACACCACATGACCAAGGTAAGCAACTAATTTAAACCAGAATTCACACTTACTGAATTTGGCAAACAATTGGCGATCTTTGAGAGTCTACAACACCACTCTCAAATGGTTTGCATGCTCTTTCTCGCTCCGAGAATATATAAGTATATTATCGATGAAGATAATGACAAATAAGTCTATATACTACTTGAACACTCGGTTTATCAGATCCATGAAGGCTGTAGGAGCATTCGTTAGTCCAAAAGACATAACTACAAATTCATAGTGACCATACCGAGTTCTGAAGGCTGTCTTCGGATAGTCATTATCTCTGACTCTGAGCTGATGATAGTCGGACCTGAGGTCTATCTTAGAGAAGCAACTAGCACATTGAAGTTGGTCGAGCAAGTCATCAATCCTGGGGATGGGATATTTATGCTTGATTGTGACTTTGTTCAACTGACGGTAGTCAATTCACATCATGAGAGAAACATCTTTCTTACGCATGAAGAGAACTGAAGCACCCCATAGAGAGATTATGGGTCTGATGAAGCCCTTATCTAGAAGGTATTTCAACTGTTCTTTCAATTCCTTAAGCTCAGCTAGAGCCATTCTGTAAGGAGGAATCGAAATAGGCTTGGTATCTAGAAGGAGATCTATTCCAAAGTCAATTTCCCAATAGGGAGAAACTCTGGGAAGATCTTCTAGAAACACTTCTGGGAGTTCATTCACCACTAGTACTGACTCAAGATTTGAGGTTTCAGAGTTGGAATCCTTAACCCGAACAAGATGATAGATATACCCTTTGGAAATTTATTTTCAGGACTTAAGGTAAGATATGAATCCACCTACAGGCACTGAGGTACTACCCTTCCATTCTAAGGCTGGCTTGTTTGGAAACTAAAACTAAACAATCCTAGTTCTGCAATAAACTGAGGAAAAATAGGAATGTAACCAATCCATGCCTAGAATAATATCGAAGTAATTCATTTTTAACTCTACAAAATTGGCTGAGGTGACCTTCTGGGAAACTGTGACAGAGCAATTTTTGTATACTCGTCTAGCTTTAACTAACTCACCCACTGGAGTAGATACTAAGAAGGAGTCTAGGAGTATTTATAGACTGACACTGAAATTTACTTCTATATAAGGAGTTACAAAGGAAAGCAAAGCCCCTGGGTCTAATAATGCATAAACATCTAAATGGAAGACTTGTAACATATATGTGACCACATCTGGAGAATCCTCCTTGTCCTGCCAAGTTTGAAGGGCATAAAACCTATTTTAGCACTGACCACCACCTTTACCAGATGAGGCACCCTGCTGAGTGGGGCGCCCCACTGGAGATGCTGTAGAACTAGCCTAGTTTTTTGGGTTAAAATCCTTGCCTTTCTGAGAAGTTGATGGACAATATCTCATCCTTTGGCCTGGCTTGCCACACCCAAAGCAATTTTCACTGCCTGACATGCACTCACTCTGGTGGTTTATACCACACTTCTTACATATTGGATGAGTGCAACCTCTAGTAACTATACCTTGGGACTTAGAGCCTGGCGTTCTATCTCGTCGATCCTGTCTGAACTTAGGCACTAGGGCACTAGCAAAAGATGGAGCTGGAGCTGAATATTTCTGACGGAACTGAGAGTTGTTACCACCCTTTGACCTCTGCTGAGAATAGTTGAAGTAACCTGTCCTAGCTCTATTACAGTCTGCTCCACACTCATTGATTTTCTCTTCCGCGATCTGCTGAGCATAAGTAAACAACTTGGAAATATCCATCTCCTTAACCAGCGTAAAAGTCTTGCACTCCTTGACTAGATTATTGGACACACTAAATATGAACATACTCATATAGGCCCTGGAGTCAGCTACTATTTCCACAGCATACTTATACAATTGAGTAAACTTGAGTGCGTACTTCTTCACACTCATATCATTCTTTTTCAAGTTGATGAACTCTAAGACCTTGGCTTCCCTGAGCTCAAGTGCGAAGAACCTGTCCAAAAATGTAGTCTTAAAGTGGTTCCAATCCACTGGAACTACATTAGCGCAACGAGATTCTTTCAATTACTGATACAAAGTATAAGCCACTCCCTTCAGCTGGTAGGCGGCTAAATCTGCACTCTCAACTGGAGTGACACCCATAATATATGTTACCTTCTGGATGTCATCAAGAAACTCTTGTGGATCCTCCTCTGACTTGCACCCATGAAATTCTGGAGGGTTTATCTGAGTGAAGTCTCGGATTCTAGCTACAACATTGTTAGTCTAAGGTGGAGCTAGTTGTAACACCCCGTACCTTTTAAAACCTATGTGACTAAGTAAATATCGACGAAGGTATTTGAGCTCGAGATTGTGAAGGGGTACTTTGGCCTAGAATTTGAAATGGTCAAATGTATATAAGTGTTAAGTTAAATTATAAGGATGAGGGTTTTGAAAATGAGATAAAACAAGTGAGGTACTTGCTCGACTTATCTATGATCTTAGGTCACAAGTAGGTGCATCACCTACCTATGCTAATGAACTAAGTTCCGAGGGCCGATTACGGGCAGAGACACCATGGATTATTAGACCTAATGGTAGCCCAAATGAAGCTTAAAGTTGGCCCATAAAAGCACAACCAAATCTGGCCCAAACAACTACAAAAGGTACTCACCAATATTGACCACATTTTGTCACAAGAGAAGCCCAAAATCAGCCACAAAACTTAACCCTTTTGCGGCCCAAGCGAAGGGTAATTTTTGACCAAGTTTCTTGACGCATTTTGTCCCAAACATACTCAAAAAAGTCGGCCAAAAAGGTCCCTTTATATAGACCTTTTGTTGATCAATATTGATCACAAAAAGCTGGAAAATTTTTCTCTTATCTCCTTTCAATTTTGCAGCACTTCTCTCCCTTTAGGGTTCTAAGAAGATCAAGACTCATTCAAGCTTAAGGTGAGTTAAACAACTTGTTATCTTGGTATTAATCTACTACATATAACTAGGATATCCTATGGTAAGAAAGACATGAACTATGGCAGCCCCTTTCTTAAGATTTAACACATAGAAATTGTGTAACAATTAAGAGATTTCTTCTTCTCTTGTTGGTGTATGTGTAGGGGGTACTTAAGCTTTTCAAGGCATAAATAAAAAGAGGATAAAAACACACCTTGAAGTGTGGTAAGTACTCTGCCCATAATCATATTTTTGGATTGAAGTTCGGATGCACAATTGTTGTTGAATTGTTGTTAAGAACTGACGGGACGACGATCGAAAGCCGTGAGTTCAATGTGTTGCTATTGTATTTCGGCATGGTGAGTTGTGTAGGGGCTGTTTGATGTGTTTTGTATTATTGGAGGCAGTAGGTTGGTGTGTGTGTGATGTGTATTGGACAGGGGAGAAAGGTGTGACGATACACCTTTAATTAATGCAAAATACGTAAATCTGCCCGGGAAATGTTTAGCTACTGTTTTGGAAAGGCTGCATCAGGTTTAAGAGCTAATATTAGCTTCATTATACCCTTGTGTTATAGATTAACTTAATAAAGGAAATTCCAAGTTTTGGTAAGCACAATCTTAGGAAGGAACGAGGTATGTTAAGGCTTCTTTATTCCTTATCGGCATGAATCTAGAAATAGAACTCTAAATCTCCGAAAGAAGGAATTTGAGTATTCTATTGTAAGAGAGGTGATTTGGTAACTCAACAAGTTTTAAGGAACTAAGTTATACATTATGGTGATTCAAGTCGCCTTCTTATAAAAATCTGATTCTTTTTGCACGAAACGTAAGTTATCCTTTTGTCTAGTTTCTTCTTTGTATTGTGATCCCTAATCAAGCTTTAGAAAGTATACAAGGAAAGTTAGCAAGTCAAATCCCCATTTATATGTGTTTGGTATGTTGAGTCCAACACCTAGTAAGCCAAGGCTAAAGAAGTTATCTAAATGAACCTTCATAAATAACAAGAATAGCTTTGAAGGTCAATCTAGTAATACACTTATTATGCGTGATTTGCGTGTTAGTATGCACCGAGGTGCTACTGCCATATTGAGGCTATTATATACATAGTGTTCACCGAGGTGCTACTGCCATATTGAGGCCATTATATACATAGTGTGTACCGAGGTGCTACTGCCATATTGAGGCCATTATATACATAGTGTGCGCCGAGGCGCTACTGCCATATTTAGGATATTATATATAGGGTGAACCGAGGCGCTATTGTGGTTCAGCGTGGGTTATAAAGAGTGAGTTGTGGTGTGAGTTAATGCATGTGTTGTATTCTAAAAAGAATAAAGGAGAAAGAGCTTAACGAGTCTTACCAATTACAGTTTACAAGTTTCATCTTATATCTTGTTAAGATTTACTACTTGTGACTTGCTTTTCTGCGTCTACCTTACATGCCAGTACATTATTGTTGTACTGGCATCCCCATTGCCAGGGGGCACTGCATTCATGCCTGCAGGTCCAGACAGAAACCCAGATAGACCTCTTCAGTAGGAGTTGCAGAGTTCAGCCATTTTGGTAAGCTCCATTCTTCCTGGAGCTGACGAGTCTGAGGTCTAGCTTATATTTTTACCAGGTTATGTATATGTATAGCTTATGGCTAGTCCAGGGTCCTGTCCTAGATATGAGATATTTTACTTACTCCTAGAGGCTTGTAGACGTGTATATGTACATCAATGTTGGGTATGGCCTTGTCGACCTTGTTATTAGCTATCTACTATGATAATAGCCTTGTCGGCCTTGAGTTGTTTACCTACTATTGAGATTTCAGTGTTTCAAATTGCTATTCTTAGAGACCTTGTCAGTCTCATGCCCCCAGCAGGTTCAATAGAGATACCCTCTATTTTGACACCCTCAGCCTTTTGGGGCTCTGGGTGTCGGTCATGCCTCCCATGATTTGGGGCGTGACAAACTTGGTATCAGAGCACGTCGAATCCCAGGGAGTCTACAAGCCGTGTCTAGTAGAGTCTTGCTTATGGGTGTGTTGTGCACCATACCTATAATCATGAGGCTACGTGATATTTAGGAATTGTTATCGTTCTTTCATTTGCTAGATCGTGCAATAGAGCGAGGTCATAAGATGTTTGAAGTCTAATTCATGTTTTTCTATTCCTTGTTTACAGAAATGTCTGTGACCAGACAAATGAGTAGCCGACAGGTTGGCACGGATACGGGGGAAGGTACTAGTCGTTCCCCGCCTATTCGATTGGTTATATTTGAGGCTCAAAGTGAATCACCGACACCAGAGATCCCAGTTCATCAAGTACCTGATGAGACTAGAGGGGATCCAGTACCCCTGACCCCACCTGCTCCAGTGGCATCTGAGATAGCTAGAGATGAACCAGCACCTGTAGCTCCTCCACCAGAAGTAGAGGACCAGGACATCAGGAGTGTTATTCGATTATTGACCCAGATGGTAGCCACACAATAACAACAAATTGGGGCATCTGCGAGTGCTAGGTCAGGTGGCTCAGAAAGTTCTAGGGCTTGAGAGTTTATCAGCCTAAGTCCTCCTATATTTACAGGCTCTAACCCACGTGAGGATCCTCAGGAGTTTATTGATCAGACTTGTCGAGTACTTTGAGTCATGCATACACCTGTAGTGGAGGCAGTAGAGTTTGCATCTTTCAGGTTATGAGATGTGGCCATTTTATGGTTCGAGGTTTAGGATCGGTCTAGGGGATCAAATGCACCCCCAGCTGAATGGGAGGAATTTTCAGAGGCCTTCCTAGCTCACTATCTTCCATAGGAGGTTCGAGAGGCCAGACTTGATCAATTTCTAGCCCTTAGGCAGGGCAATATGAATGTTCGACAGTACAACCTCAGGTTTAATTAATTAGCCAGGTACACCCCCGATATTGTGAGTACGATGCGAGCTAGAGTTCATTGATATGTGTGTGGCCTTAAGGATGAATTGATTAAGGGATTAACAATAGCATCCACACAAGATGATATGAATATTTCTAAGATACAGGCTATTGCTTAGACTGCAGAGGATCTTGAAGTACAAATTGGAGATAACCAAAGCCGAGAAAGGGATAAGAATAAGAGGGCTAGATCTACTGGGTCCTATGTAGAGCCATGAGGTAATGTTAGGCCACATTTTAATAGGCGACCACCCCACCCTACTAGTGGTGCCCCATATCAGTTGCAAAGGCAGAGGTATGATCATTTTTCTCAGACTGGACCAGGCCACAGTTCAGGTGCATCCAGTTCCTATCGCCAGGGGCATTCAGGTGAGATGAGGCCACCTTTTACACCTTGTGTTCAGTGCGGTAGGAAGCATCCCAGGATATGTCTCCTGGGTTCAAATACTTGTTATTCATGTGGGCATCCTGGTCACTTTATGCGAGACTGTCCGAGTAGAGGTAGGGGTGAGATATCGCAGCCTACGGGGTCGATGGCAGCTTCTTCATCTACTATTCATCCCCCTAGGATAGGGCAACAGGCTATATCAGGTCGTGATAGAGGTTGAGGAGGAGGAGGAGCATCCAGTTCAGGCATTGGTCAGAACCGCACTTATGCTCTAGCCGATCGCCAGGACTTGGAATCATCACCTGATGTTGTTACAGGTACATTGACTATTTTTACTCATGCTGTTTATACACTTATAGATCCTGGCTCTACTCTTTCATATGTTACCCCGCTCGTTGCTGGTAAGTTGGGGGCAGGCCCTGAGTTGTAGCCTAGACCCTTTGTTGTATCTACGCCGATTGGTGAATCTATTATAGCTAGACGAGTTTATCGAGATTGTGCAGTGTGGATTTATGACCGCCTCACTTCAGCTGATCTAATCGAATTAGATATGATTGACTTCAATGTCATTATGGGCATGGACTGGTTAACTGCATGTTATGCTAATATCGATTGTAGAAATAAGGTTGTCAAATTCCATTTTTCGAAAGAGACAATCCTAGAGTGGAAAGGTAATGCTTCCACGCCAAGGGGTAGGTTTATTTCCTACCTTAAGGCCCAAAAAATGATTTCTAAAGGCTAAATTTATCATTTAATCCGAGTAATAAGCACATAGGATGGACCAGCGACTCTTCAATCAGTTCCCGTGGTGAGTCAGTTTCTAGATGTATTCCCGAAAGGGAAATGGAGTTTGCCATTGACCTACTCTCAGATACTCAGCCAATATCAATTCCCCCTTACATGATGGCTCCTGCAGAATTAAGAGAGTTAAAGGAACAGTTAAAGGATCTACTCGAAAAAGGTTTCATTAGGCCTAGTACATGGCCATGGGGTGCACCAGTTTTGTTTGTTCGTAACAAGGATGGGTCCTTGAGAATGTGTATCGATTACCGACAACTGAACAAAGTTACAATCAAGAATAAGTATCTGCTTCCAAAGATTGATGACCTTTTTGATCAGTTGCAAGGCGCCAAATGTTTTTCAAAGATTGACTTGCGGTCGGGGTATTACTAATTACATATTAAAGGGATAGATGTTCCCAAAACAGCCTTTAGGACAAGGTATGGCCACTTTGAATTTCTAGTAATGTCTTTTGGGCTTACTAATGCCCCAGCAGCTTTTATGGACCTAATGAATCGGGTCTTCAAGCCACTCCTACATGTATTCGTGATCGTATTTATTGATGATATCTTGATTTACTCGCGGTCCAAAGATGAACATACTGATCATTTACGTGTAGTATTGCAAACACTTCAGAATCATAAATTATATGTGAAGTTTTCCAAATGTGAGTTTTGGTTGACTTCAGTGGCTTTTCTGGGCCATATAATTACAGACGAAGGTGTTAGAGTTGACGGCCAAAAGATTAAAGCAGTAAAAAATTAGCCGAGGCCCTTGAATGCTACAGAGATCCGTAGTTTTTTGGGCTTAGCAGGTTATTACCGGAGGTTTGTGGAAGTATTTTCTTCTATATCTGCACCATTTACAAAGTTGACTCATAAAGCTGCCAAGTTCCAGTGGTCTGATGCATGTGAGAAGAGTTTTCAGGAGTTGAAGGACATGCTTACTTCAGCACCTGTATTAACTCTGCCAGAGGGCACGGAAGGTTATGTTGTTTATTGTGATGCTTCAAGGATTGGGTTGGGCTGCGTTTTAATGCAACATGGTAAAGTTAACGCCTATGCCTCGAGACAACTTGGAAAGCACGAACAAAATTACCCTACTCACGATCTAGAATTGGCAGCAGTTATATTTGCCTTGAAATTTGGCGCCACTACTTGTTTGGACTCCATGTAGACGTGTTTACGGACCACAAAAGTCTACAGTATTTATTCAAAAAGAAGGATTTAAACCTAAGGCAAAGAAGGTGGCTAGAGTTACTAAAGGATTATGACGTAGATATTTTGTACCATCCAGGGAAGGCCAATGTAGTGGCCGATGCACTTAGCTGCAAATCCATGGGAAGCTTGAGCCACATGGAAATAGAAAGATTGAGATGACAAGAGAACTACATCAGTTAGCTAATTTGCCAGTTCGACTACTAGACCAAGGTAATGGAGGAGTTTTTATTCAAAGCACAACGGAATCCTCACTTATGACAGAGGTAAAGGAAAGACAATATGATGATCCAGAATTAGTAAGATTGAGGGAGGAAATTCCACAACAGAAGCAACCACTAATAGAGCTTAAGGAAGATGGGGTTCTGAGATATCAAGGTCGTCTATGTGTACCTAACATCGGGGAGCTTTGGGAGAAAATTTTGGCAGAAGTTCACTATTCCCGCTATTCAATCCATCCCGGAGCGACGAAGATGTATCATGATCTTCGACAGATTTATTGGTGGAATAATATGAAGAGAAATATTGCAGAGTTTGTAGCCCAATGCCTGAATTGTCAACAGGTAAAAATTGAACACCAGAGACCCGGAGGTCTAACTCAAAGTATAGTGATACCTATCCTAGATCGTCAAGTTAGGAAGCTCAGAACCAAAGAAGTAGCCTCAGTAAAGGTGTAGTGGAGAAATAATAATATCGAGGAAATGACGTGGGAAGCCGAGGAAGAAATGAGGAAAAAGCATCCCCAATTATTTATGACTTGAAGATGGTATAGAGGTAAGTCATATTTTTATGTTCTTGATATTCTTCCTACTATGCAAATATGATCAGGTTTGAACATGTGAAAATGATTACATTTAACTGTATATAGTTGTATCGCCCTGTGAGGCATCGTGCTGGACTTTTGCTGAGTTTCAAGTTTTTGGATAGTCCCATTTATAAAGGAAACTCTGCCAAAATTTCAAAAAAATCCTAAGGGACTAGAGCTCTATATGCATTACCCTCATTCGAGGACGAATGATTCTAAGGGGGGAAGGATGTAACACCCCGTACCTTTCAAAACCTATGTGACTAAGTAAATATCGGCGAAGGTATTTGAGCTCGAGATTGTGAAGGGGTACTTTGGCCTAGAATTTGAAATGGTCAAATGTATATAAGTGTTAAGTTAAATTATAAGGATGAGGGTTTTGAAAATGAGATAAAACAAGTGAGGTACTTGCTCGACTTATCTAAGCTCTTAGGTCACAAGTAGGTGCATCACCTACCTACGCTAATGAACTAAGTTCCTAGGGCCAATTACGGGAAGAAACACCATGGATTATTAGACCTAATGGTAGCCCAAATGAAGCTTAAAGTTGGCCCATCAAAGCACAACCAAATCTGGCCTAAACAGCTACAAAAGGTACCCACCAATATTGACCACATTTTGACCCAAGAGAAGCCCAAAATCAACCACAAAACATAACCCTTTTGAGGCCCAAGAAAAGGGTAATTTTTGCCCAAATATACTCAAAAGGTCGGCCAAAAAGGTCCCTTTATACAGACCTTTTGTTGATCAATATTGATCACAAAAAGCTGGAAAAATTCTCTCTTATCTCCTTTCCTTTTGGCAGCCCTTCTCTCCCTTTAGGGTTCTAAGAAGATCAAGATTCATTCAAGCTTAAGGTGAGTTAAACAACTTGTTATCTTGGTATTAATCTACTACATATAGCTAGGATATCCTATGGTAAGAAAGACATGAACTATGGCAGCCCCTTTCTTAAGATTTAACACATAGAAATTGTGTAACAATTAAGAGATTTCTTCTTCTCTTGTTGGTGTATGTGTAGGGGGTACTTAAGCTTTTCAAGGCATCAATAAAATAGGATAAAAACACACCTTTAAGTGTGGTAAGTACTCTTCCCATAATAATATTTTTGGATTGAAGTTCGGATGGACAATTGTTGTTGAATTGTTGTTAAGAATTCACGGGACGGCGATCAGAAGCCGTGGGTTCAATGTATTGCTATTGTATTTAGGCATGATGAGTTGTGTAGGGACTTTTTGATGTGTTTTGTATTATTGGAGGCAGTAGGTTGGTGTGTGTGTGATGTGTATTGGACAGAGGAGAAAGGTGTGACGATACACCTTTAATTAATGCAAAATACGTAAATCTGCCCGGGAAATGTTTGGCTACTGTTTTGGAAAGGTTGCATAAGGTTTTAGACCTAATATTAGCTTAATTATACCCTTGTGTTGTAGATTAACTTAACAAAGGAAATCCAAGTTCTGGTAAGCACAATCTTCGGAAGGAATGAGGTATGTTAAGGCTTCTTTATTCCTTATCGGCATGAATTTAAAAATAGAACTCTAAATCTCCGAAAGAAGGAATTTGAGTATTCTATTGTAAGAGAGGTGATTTGGTAACTCAACAAGTTTTAAGGAACTAAGTTATACATTATGGTGATTCAAGTCGCCTTCTTATAAAAATCTGATTCTTTTTGCACGAAACGTAAGTTATCTTTTTGTCTAGTTTCTTCTTTGTACTGTGATCCCTAATCAAGCTTTAGAAAGTATACAACGAAAGTTAGCAAGTCAAATCCCCATTTATATGTGTTTGGTATGTTGAGTCCAACACCTAGTAAGCCAAGGCTAAAGAAGTTATCTAAATGAACCTTCATAAATAACAAGAAAAACTTTGAAGGTCAATCTAGTAATACACTTATTATGCGTGGTTTGCGTGTTAGTGTGCACCGAGGTGCTACTGCCATATTGAGGCTATTATATACATAGTGTTCACCGAGGTGCTACTGCCATATTGAGGCCATTATATACATGGTGTGTACCGAGGTGCTACTGCCATATTGAGGCCATTATATACATAGTGTGCGCCGAGGCGCTACTGCCATATTTAGGATATTATATATAGGGTGCACTGAGGCGCTATTGTGGTTCAGCGTGAGTTATAAAGAGTGAGTTGTGGTGTGAGTTAATGCATGTGTTGTATTCTAAAAAGAATAAAGGTGAAAGAGCTTAACGAGTCTTACCAATTACAGTTTACAAGTTTCATCTTATATCTTGTTAAGATTTACTACTTGCGACTTGCTTTTCTGCTTCTAACTTACATGTCAGTACATTATTGTCGTACTGACATCCCCATTGCCTGGGGGCGCTACATTCATTCCTGCAGGTCAAGACCAAAACCCAGATAGACCTCTTCAGTAGGAGTTGTAGAGTTCAGCCATTTTGGTAAGCTCCATTCTTTCTGGAGCTGACGAGTCAGAGGTCTAGCTTATATTTTGACCAGGTTATGTATATGTACAGCTTATGGGTAGTCCAGGGCCCTGTCCTAGATATGAGATATTTTACTTACTCCTAGAGACTTGTAGACATGTATATGTACATCAATGTTGGGTATGGCCTTGTCGGCCTTGTTATTAGCTATCTACTATGATAATAGCCTTGTCGGCCTTGAGTTGTTTACCCTCTATTGAGATTTCAGTGTTTCAAATTGCTATTCTTAGAGACCTTGTCAGTCTCAGGCCCCCAACAGGTTCAATAGAGATACACTCTATTTTGACACCGTCAGCCTTTTGGGGCTCCGGGTGTCGGTCATGCCTCCTATGGTTTGGGGCGTGACACTAGTGCCACAGCCTGATAATTGACCTAAGCGGTCATGGCCTCATCAAGCACCTGGAAAGCAACCCTAAATTTTGCATGAGTAACTTGCTCATTCAGAGGGTCTACTGGTGTTGCCTGATTCCTGGTATTGGCTCTACTCGGAGGCATTTTTTGTAACCGTGGAGCACGAGTTAGAAGGAGATTAAATAGAGTTCATACTCTATAGCATGAGATGGAACAGAAAGAAGGGAAGTTGTTCCTAATGACATCTCATAGCTTCTCCCCCATAAGTGTAGCATGTTTCACACGCATGAAGAAAACTCTACTTGATGCGACTTTCACACACCCTAGGACACTTGAACATGATGCTCTGATTCCAAGTTTGTCATGACCCGAAGCTACCCCTTAGATGCAACACGGTGCTTAGTGTCTCAAGTGACCCCAAGCAAACCCATGATCTTGCATATCTAGACAATTTCTAATAAAAACATACACTATGCAGAAATTTAAAATAATTTAATATCTGAAGTGGGAAATAGCCAAAATGTGTCTAAATATAAAATATATCAAGAGTATAATAATGCCTAAAAACAACACTATAAACTCAATAGTTGAATCTAATTTATGTCTAAAAGCCTCTAACTGATATGAGTTGATGGGACATGCCCCCAATTAACTCTAATAATCTAAAACTGAAATATAAAACTTAAATAATTAAGCATATCCATCTTCCTCGAACTATAAGAACTCACCACTGAAGCTACTGAGGAAGGACTAGAAATCGAGCTAAAAGCAGTATGGATGCTGAGTGCCTGAACCTACATCATACAACAATATAGCATAAAAGTTTGCATCAGTACTTTTAATGTACTGAGCATGCGGGATATGTGATAAGCTGAACAACATAAATACTGAACATGGAAATACATACTGAAGCATAAATTTAAAGATATACTGGATACAATGACCAAGTACTACCATGAATATATAATATACTGAACTGAATAACTAAAATATGTACTGAGTACATGGTCAATACAATGTGAATTTGACTGTGGGAGATACTATTAACCGATATACCCCAAGTTGAGCTAACTATAGGGCCAACCTGTAACCCTAGACGGAAGGGTGTTCATACCTTTCCAAGTGTACAAACATGTTTGATGTGAATCCATTAAACTGATGTCCACAAGGGACAAGGGTGACCAACCTAATCTGATAGATGACCCAATTCATACCTACGGTGGAACCGTAGTTCTGGGATTTATGGACTGCTAGTAAAGGTCTCAGCCTAAGATGACAACTAAGCCTTCATCCCTTCATCCGCTCGGTACTAAGTCTACTCTCAACTGAATGTAAGCAATGATATGCAAGATGAAATACTGGATAGCTCAAATACTGATAATCATCTTAGAATGCAACATATATATACTGAAACTGATTGCATCTATTCTGAAGCATGATTGTCTGAATTATCTGCCTAGCAAGTATAATTTATGACTACTGAAATTAAATCAAGTTAGGGTTTCTATGTACTTTACATATGACTATACTGATTCTCCAAGAAAACAAGAATTAAATATCATAAAGGTAATAGAATCTGAATTAGAATGAATCCCTAAGATTTAGGAACCCTTGGTCTGAATAATTAATGGATAACTGAAAAACTGGCTGAATCTAGGGACTCAATCGGTGAAAGAAACCCATTTATGAAATCCCACATACCTGGAGAAGAATCTATGGAGAAAGCCCTTGGACTTTAAGGCTGAGCTTGAAGGAACCTTCTGCTTGTTCTTGAGCAAAACTATCACCTCTTTCCTTCTTTTCTTTCTAAGTCTGATTAGTTTTGGGAGAATGGGGAAATAAGAGTGAAAATCCATTTAATTACCCCCAAAAATGACTAAGGTTTGGAAATAAAAAGGTAGGGAAAAGACTAGAAAGCCCCTAAATCAATCAAAAGAAAGTTGCTAAAAATTGTGACTCAGGTACCATGACTTGGTTGAAGGTCCGTAGTCCTAGACTACAGACTGTCAACCAAATTGTGGTCCTGTGCATGAGTCTCGGGGGTTATCTGATATGAGGATTCCACGAGTCCACAAGATTGACCATGGTTTTCGAATGACAGTTCATCGTATGACTCATGGTTCCTGGGACTTGGACGGAGGGTCCTCTAAGGTTCTGGTTCCAAGAGTCCACAACACGTATCATGGTCCTGAACGACGGTTTAACGTGTGACTCGTGGTTGCTAAGCCTTGAACTGATGATCCTCTGATTAAGGAAAACCACGAGTGACATGATGGTATGTTTTCCTATACTACAGTATGTGGTTTGACTCGTGGTTCCTTGACCATGACTTGGGGGCCTCTGGAAATTGAAACTTAAATTGGGAAGACAGACCATGGTTCCAAACTACGGTCCGTGATCTTGACCGTGGTTTCTGGAAACTTGAATTTTTCTGAAATTTTTCTATTGAGTACAATCAAAGTAGATGGTTCAGATCCTGGGGTGTTACACTTTACTTTCTAGACCAAAGAGGTAAGAAGATAGGAAAAGATATTAACACCAGAGATTTGAGGCTACCGATACTCATCTAATGATTTAAGACTGACCGGAGATTAGGAGAGGACGCACCGTATAGCAAGTGGTGTCATCCGACACCCTATCATCATAAATTTTATCAATATATATAGATATTTAATCTGGAAAAAAATACAGAATATATGTATATATATATTATACAGTGACATACTTTAGAACAAATTGCTCCATGGTCTGTTGGTTTAGCGCCTCTTGAATGTACTAGTCACCTTGAGATCAAACCTCCTTAGTAGCGGACTTGTGTCTTTTTTTTCAAATATTTTTGTAAGTGATTAATTGATAAAATATAGCATGTCCTAAGTAGGATTCGAACTCCCAAAACCTCACCCCTTGGCATTTAAAATCAAATACACCAACCAACCAAGATCCATTTATGAATAACACTTACGTATTAAATTACTTGAAATAAAATTTGAACTGTATTAGTCAAGCAAAACTTAAAATACTAACATTCAAAAAGTAAAAAAAAAATTCCCTAGTTTGTTCATTTGTTTTCTACCTTAAACGTCGACACCGCTTATAAAAAATTATGTGTACACCACTACCGAAGATAATCAATCTGAGATAATTAACAAAGTTAAGTAAATTTATACGCTTGTGAGACCGACCAGAGATCAGGTCAAATTCTTCTAAATGGACCGACCAGACTTTAGTTGAACCATAACCTATCATTTATTTTGCATGCATATCACTAGGATAGATCACTAGTTGCGTATACCTGCTAAGTTATGAAATCATAGGGAACACAGTCCTAGTTTCTTCTCCATCTTTGATTAGAAACAAAAAAATAAACATTTTACAATTGGTCACTGAATCTTACAAATACTAGTTAATTTCACTTTTTATGCAAAAACCCCCTCAAAATAATGACTACTAGTCAAAATTTCACTACTGACATAGTTCTTCCATATTCTCTGTGGGATTCGACCCCAACTAACAATTGGGTTCTAAATTTGATAGTGACCACTTTATATCTCATTTTAAATGTCTAATTTAGGCTTATCAAGCATTTTTCTAAACAAACTCTAGGTCTCCTTGACTATTCCTAACGTTTTTATTCATATAGTCATCGTTCGATAGTGAATGGCATGTGATTTCTCTTCCGCATCAACTAAACAAGGCTAACAGATATATTCCTATCCTCGTTAGTGAATTGATCTCCCCCTCAATTAAGTGTTCTAAGACCAAGCTTTACCTTCTCTTATTGCGTATATGAATTCCCTATTCATAGTTTAATCCACGCGCCATAGATAGTATTTCAATGTTGATCAAGAAAAAAAATTAAGAGCAAGAGAAAGTAAGCAACCAAATGAGCCATAGCACGATGATAAATATCTTAAAAACCAAATCTAGTTCATACAATAATAATCATGAAACTACCATAACCCTAGATGAGAAATCTACCTCCATATAGACATGAAGGATTTACTAAAATCATCTAATCAAGAATGTAAAAATACATATAATGGAGAAGAAAGGGTAAAACTAATATTTTCTAGCCTCCACTGCAGCTTCAAGCTCTCCCTAAGTCAAGAGTTCCTCTAAGAATTTATTCTCCCCTCTCTCTAACTCATTCTCTATATTTTCTCAATTGATTCCCCCTTAAAATTTGAAGAAAAGTAGTATTTATAGGGTTCATGTCACGATCCGAAACCGGGCCATGATGGCGCCTACATAACCCCCAGTAGGCAAGCCAAACCCAATAATGCGGAAGACAATTAAACCAATTAATGTAAGGAAAAGCGGAAGACATAAATGAAAAAGATAGGGAAAATAGCATATATATACATGCCACCATACTAAATATACAAAAGATTGCCCTAAAGTGACCAAAGAGACAAAACATACACAAGAACCAACCCGAACCTGGTGTCACTAGTACAAGAGCGACTAGAGTAAGGAGTAGCTATACAACTGTCTCTCTCTATCCAAAATACAAAATATAGACAGAATATACAAGATATAAAGCATGTAATGTCTCTAAGGCACCGGGAGCTCACCGTCATCCAAACTTCAATAGGCCTCGAATGAAGGGAGGATCAATGAGGGTGGGTCGTACTAGGGGCTGCACCAGAAAAAGATGCAGAGTGCAGTATGAGTACCAAGACAATGGGTACCCAGCAGGTATCATAGGTTGACCAAGTGCAGAAAGATAATATATAAATATATAAATTACAGAAAAGCAGCTAAAATAGAGGGATCCACCTAAATCTAGTTATAAAGCAGAAAATCAAAACAATCAAACCAACAAAGATGAAGTAATGACAAGATCAAAACCAAATCAACCGACAATCAAAAAGCACCAAGCCAATGCAATATGATTGAACAATGATTTAATGTATGAATGTATAATAATATAAACCCGGAATACCGCATTGGGCGCCCCGAATACCGCATCATAATATGCATATATATATGTAGGTGAATGGAAAGTAAAACCCAAAATAGTACATCGGGGATCCGAAATACCGCATCAGACTAGAAGTGTATGCATAAAATAGTATTTTCTCTTCTTCTTTCCAAAATCCATAGTAACATCCAATATAATTTGATTCAAATTCGAAAATCACCGTAGTCGTAGTAAACCTCATTTTTTAAACCAAAAACCTTGAAAAATACTTCCATTTCTGTGTCAATAATATGCAATGCAGTATGAGCATGAAATATCCATATCCAGAGGAAATCACGCACAACAAGGCAAACAGGGCAAAGTACCCTCGAAACTAAAAAAACTGACCTGGAGCTTCATCGAAATCAAAGTTATGCCCTCGGGCTCACTGTTACACACAATGGTAGAATAAAGCATATAAAACATAAGAGTAAAAGCAAAAATCACATAGAATATCTACTCTACCTCTGAAACCTCCTAAAAGCAAACTAGTGATTCTAAGCAAGCCACAACGATACTATAAGCTTTTAGGCTAAGGATAAACATAATATTTCTAAACTATAATCCGAAATGGCCAATTTAAAGAAATAAATAGGATTTAAGCCTAAGTTTACCTAAATTCCAACCTAACATTCCAGTAACATATAATTATATAAAATCTACCTAAACTCAGTTTAGGAAGTAAACCGTAACCTACCTTGTGGTCGAACTGCAAACACAAATCATCACTCGTGCGCCTTACCCCTCTAAATAGCCTTAGAAAGATGCCACACTATCAAGAATACAATCCAGGTGTCAAGAAAAGAAGAATGACACCCATATTGCTATACAAAAAATCGGGCCAAAAAATAACCCTCGGGGCACGCGCAATGAAATAGAAATTAAAATTTACAATTATTCTCGAGGTGGGTTAAGAAACCCATGCTCAAAAATTGAGCGCAAACGGGGATCAAAACAGCCCCAAAGTGATACTAATTCAAAGGGATTTAAAAAGGGAAACTAGGAATTCAAGTGCGGAAGCTTACCAAAATTGAGTGCAAGGAAGACCACGGATTGTAGGAGTCATTACCACAAGTTCAGAAGAGTTCTGGGGGTCAATTTGGAGCTCAAGGGGGTCTGCTCTAACAGAGGAAAATGCATTGAGGGTGTTAAGAAATGAAATAAAAGAGTTGGAGAAGGCAACTTAAGCTGCCAATCATGCCTTGCGCGAACGCAGCCAGGCGCTGCCTACGCGACCACGCATATGAGAGAGGGCGCCTGTGCACGTGAAGGCAAGGCGCTATCCAGGCCAGCCACTTGCGTAGTGCATACGTGGTCCAACCAACGCTTACACAGGTGCACGCACACGACCTATCGACTGCCTAGGCAAAGGCTAAAACGAAGGGGTAGGCTGGTGCTTATGCACGTAGGCAACCATGCCTCTCCGTAGGCGATGTCCTCGAGTGCCATGACAGCAACCAACTACCAACAACAAAGCCCATCATGAACTTTTCTCCGATGGACCCTCAGAAATACATTCAAGGTCCCGCGAACATAAACGAGCTGAGCCGTTTGCCTTAAAATTGCATTTCAGACTCAACGAAATCAATGAAATTCCAAAAGAGGTCGATTTAACAAAAAGTGAGCCCCACGCCCAAAACCAACTTTTCTAAATCAGAACCCAAGGGAAAAAAATAAGTCTGGAAGCCTCGGGACCCAAACAAAATGTCCCTATAGCCCAAAGTCAACATTCCAGAGCTAATAGCGCTGACGAAATTTTCATCTGAGGCCTTCTTCTCTGAATGTTGACCAAAGTCAACCCTATAAGCAAAATTGATCTGAAAACACAGAAAATAACACAGACCCAAAACAAAAACTCCCAAACCCAGACTAAGGGTCCCACTAGACCAAAATACCTATTCTGGAGCTAACAAAACAATCAGAATTCTATTCTTTGCGCGTTTACCAAGAAAGTTGACTAAAGTCAAAAAATTTCTAAATTCAAGTTCTAAAATAGGGAAATTGTCATAACGACCTAACGAATGGCCCGGGCATCAAACCGTCAATCCCGGTAAGCCATAAATAAATTCTAGCCGCTGAAGGAAAACTCAAAATGCAAAAAAACATGAAAAATAGGAAAATGACCTGAAGAGTCATTATAACATCCACTACTAAAAGAACTTTCAATAGCGAAAGTTAGAAAAAGGATAGTACCTAAAGACTCAAAAAGATGAGGATAACGGGTCTGCATGTCGATCTCAAACTCCCAAGTAGCCTCCTCGATAGGACGATGCTGCCACTGAAGCTTAATTGACAGATAGAATCTCCTTGGACCTAAGCTTCATAACATGCCTGTCCAAAATAGCAACAGGCTCCTCCTTCAAGGCTAATGACTCGTCCAATTGAACCGACTCCAACTGAAGCATGTGAGACTTGTCCAGAATATACCGCCGGAGCATAGAGACATGAAAAATAGGATGCACACTAGAAAGAGCACGAGGCAAGGCTAACTCATAAGCAACCTCCCCAATACGATAAAGAATCTAAAAAGGCCCAATGAACCTAGGACTGAGCTTGCCCTTCCTCTCGAACCTCATCACGCTCTTCATTGGTGATACCTAAAGGAACACATTGTCACCAACCATGAACTCTAGATCTCAAACTCTACGGTAAGCATAACTCTTCTGCCTACTCTGGGTAGTGCGAAGTCTCTCCTGAATGACCCAAACTCTATCCATAGAATCATGATGCAAGTCAGTACCCCATGGCTTAACCTCGAAAGCATCAAACTATCCTACCAGAGATCTGCATCACCTATAATACAAAGCCTCGAACGGATCCATCTGAATGCTTGAATGGTAATTATTATTATATGCAAATTCTACCAAGGCTAAACACTGGTCCCACTGACCCCAAAAATTAATAACACAGGCTCTTAATATATCCTCCAGAACCTGAATAATACGCTCTGACTGACCGTCTGTCTGCGGATGGAAAATGGTGCTAAGCTCAACTCTAGTACCCAACTCTCTCTGAATAGACCTCCAAAAATATGAAGTGAACTGAGTACCCTGGTCGAAAAGGATAGAAACTGGCACACCATGCAAATGGACAATCTCTCGAATGCAGATCTAAGCCAACCTCTCAAAACTGTAGGAAGTCTGAACTGGCAGAAAGTGAGCAGACTTCATCAACCTATCAATGTAACCTAAATAGCATTAAATCTCCACAAATTACATGCCAATCCGTCTATAAAGTCCATAACTATTCGCTGCCATTTCAACTGTGGAATGGGTAGCCTCTGAGACAAACCACCTGGCCTCTGGTGCTCAAACTTCACCTACTGACAGTTCAAGCACCTAGACACGAAAGATGAAATATCCCTCTTCATCCCATACCACCAGTAGTTCTACCTCAAGTCACGATACATCTTAGCTGCCCCAGGATGAATGGAATATCTAAAACAATGAGCCTTCTCCAAGATCAATCTAACCAAGTCACCAACTCTAGAAATGCAGATATGACCCTCGATCATCAGAATACCCTCTGAATCTAAAGTCTCATTCCTAGCCTCACCACTCACCACATTATCATGAATGATCCTCAACCTCGCATCATCAAACTGTTTTTCCCAAATCTGCTCCAACAAGGATGATCTAGCCTCAACACAAGCAAGAATACAGCCCGACTCAGAAATGTCAAGTCTAACCAACCTGTTAGCCAAGGACGCGATGTCCCATGCTAAAGGTCGCTCCTCTGTCGCTAAGAAAGACAAGCTACCCATACTCACCACCTTTTAGCTCAAGGCATGCGCCACCATGTTTGCCTTGCCCGGTTAATAAAGAATAGAGGTGTCATAGTCCTTCAGTAACTCTAACCACCTACGCTGCCTCAAATTTAGATCCTTCTGGCTGAAAATATATTGATGACTAAGATGGTCAGTGAAGATCTCACAATACACGCCATAAAGATAATGCCTCCAAATATTCAATGCGAAGACTAACGCTTTTAACTCCATGTCATGTGTGGGGTAGTTCCTCTCATGAACATTTAAAGGTCTGGAAGCATATGCAATAACTCGGCCCTGCTGCATCAACGCACAACCCAGACGAATACCTGAAACATCATAGTACACGGTAAAACCCTGACCCTCAACCGAAAGAGTAAGAATTGGAGCTAAAGTCAACAAGGCCTTGAGCTTCAGAAAGCTCTCCTCGCACTCATCTGACAACTAGAAGGGAACATTTTGCTATCAAAGAAAACCCCTCCACAAACCGTCTGTAATAACCCACCAACCCAATGAAACTGCAAACCTCGGTAGGAGAAGTAGGCCTAGCCCAATCAAGAACTGTTGCAATCTTTGCTGGATCTACCATAACCCCATCCTTGGATATCACGTGCCCTAAGAATGCCATAGAATCAAGCTAAAACTCACACTTAGTGAATTTGGCATACAACTGATGGTCTCGCAAGATCTGAAGTACAACTCTAAGATATTGCTCATGCTTCTCCCTACTCCTAGAATAAATCAGAATGTCATCGATGAACACAATAATAAATGAGTCTAAGTAGGCACTAAACACATGGTTCATCAACTCCATGAATGTTGATGGGGCATTAGTCAACCCAAAAGACATGACTAGGAACTCATAATGGTCGTATCGAGTCCTAAATGCAGTCTTTGGGATGTCCTCAGCCCTAATCCTCAATTGGTAATAACCGGACCTCAGGTCTATCTTAGAGAACACCAATGCACCTTATAGCTGGCCAAACAAAACTTCAATACGCGGCATCAAATATCTATTCTTAACTGTCACCTAATTCAACTGCATGTAGTCAATACACATATGCATAGACCCATCCTTCTTCTTCACAAACATAACTAGAGCATCACATGGAGACATACTATGCCTGATAAACCCTCTACTCAAGAGATCCTAGAGCTGATCCTTAAGCTCCCTTAACTCAGCAGGTGCCATCCGATCTGGCAGAATATAGATGGGATTTGTGCCCAGCTCAACATCGATACCAAAGTCAGTGTCACGATTAGGAGGAAGACCTGGAAGACCTAGAAGATTAGAAAGAACCAAATTTGAATACTCGCAAACCATATGAACTGACTCAAGAGGAGGTGTGGTGGCACTAGTGTCACAAACATAGGCAAGATAGGCTAAGCACCCCTTCCCAACTAACCGTTGGGCGCTCAAGAAAGATATAACTCCCCTCGGTATATGGCTATCGACACCCTTTCATTTGATAGGAGGGATACCACGCATCCAAAGAGTAAAACTCCTGGCAAAGCAATCCAAGACTGCATGATAATAAGGCAGCCAATCCATGCCCAAGATCACATTAAATCAACCATAGCAAGTACCACCAAGTCTGCCCATGTTTTGTACCCTATGATAGTCACCCCACAAGCCTGGTACACCTGATCCACTACTAAAGAATCTCCTACTGGGTTAGATACACACAAGGGAGCAGGCAAAAACTCACAACTAGACTCCAGACGAGTAGCATGATAAGAATATACATATGAGAATGCAGACTCTTGATCAAACAAGGCAGAAGCAGACTTATGACAAATATAGATCGTACCTATGATCACAGCATCTGAAGCCTCGGCCTCTGTCCATCCTAGAACTATATATATATGGCCCCGACTGCCATGACCACCAACCTACCAGACTGAAGACCACCTCTAGTACGCTAGGGCCGCCCCTACTACCCTATAAACTGCCTCTAGCTAGCGATGCTAGAGCCCTGGGGGCCTAAACTAACTGATCTTGTCGCCTAGGGTACTGTGCTGACAGACACTCTCTAGCAAAGTGGCCTATCTTTCCACACTCATAACAACCCCGACCAAACATACTCCGTTGTGAAGACTTGACGGAATAAGAATAACCACCATGACCTGTAGACCCTGACTAAGCACTTTTTATAGCAGGAACAATATCTGGCTACTCTGGCCTTCAGAAGTCTATAATGCAGCCTAAATAGGCCAGCTCGGCTGGAAGAGCTGCTGGTGCTGACCTATTCCATAGTAGCCTCTACCATAGGCCTATGAACCGCTGAAACTGCCCTAATGGAGGGGCCTCTTATTACTCCCCCCTTGGGCCTTGCAAAGTATAACTTCAATAGTGTGGGCATGATCTACCACCTCTTGAAAGAACTAACCTGATGCTACCATACCCTCTGTATCCAAGCGAAGCTGCAATGTCAAACCTTGAATAAAGTGGCGTACCCTCTCATGCTTGGTTGGACGAATCATAGTGGCATGTCTGGATAACTAGTGGAAACTAACCGCATACTTAGAAATAGTCATGGACCCCTGCTCCAACCCAGAGAACTGATCCAAAAACTGCTCTCTCATGATACGTGGTACATACTTCTCCAGAAAAGCTTCAGAGAACTGTGCCCAAGTAAGCAAAGGTGACCCAGCTAGCCTGCAAGCTACATATGACCTCCACAATTATTTTTCGGGTCGATCCAGTTGACACCCGATGTAATCAGCTCTATGTGACTCAACTAACCCTAAATTATGCAATCTCTCCTGGAAGCTACTCAGAAACTCATGTGCATCCTCCCTAGAAGCATCCTAAAACCTCGAAAGACCCAATCCCAGAAACCTACCAAACATCTTTTGCTCCTCAGAAGACATACTGCCCTGGCGGGAATAGATGGAGCATTTATAAGAACCGGTAATAACTGTAATTTGGGAGCTCCAAAAGTGGCTTATGCCCCTAAACCCTGTGTTTCTGCCTGATCTGAAGTATGACCCTCATCTCTAACCTGAGAACCAATCAGAGTGGCCAGTGAAGCTGCTGGTGGAGTCATACCCCAAAGTAACCCCAATAACCAAACTAAAGTGTTCTACAGTACTAGAATAGCCACGAAACCTGTGGATGCTGGACTGGCCCAATATTCTCTAGCTCATACTGTACCTCATAAACTCTAACCTCAGGCTCTAGTGAGGTTAGTCTAGCCCGAGCCTGAGCTGGCACCGCAGCCCGTGCCCTACCTTGACCTCTTGGTCGACCTCTACCCCATTCCCTAGATGGGGCTCTAACTGCAGGTGTAGAAGCCTCATCCTCACCCGATATAGATCTCGTCCAAACCATCTGAGAAAGAGTGAAACAAATATACTTAGAAGTTGAATAAGCGAAGAACGCACGACAAGGAATCAAACAAGATGACACATTTCCTAGGAATGTCCTATAGCCTCTCGCAGATTGGATGCAGATGTTATCATACAGATCCATGAGACACTACTAGACACTTTGCTCATGTACTAGCGAGACCGGTGAAATTAGAGCTCTGATACCACTCTGTCACGACCAAAAACTAGGCCATGATGACGCCTACATAACCCTCCAGTAGGCAAGCCAAACCCAATAATGCAGAAGACAAGTAAAGCAATTAAAGTAAGGAAAATTGGAAGACATAAATGAAAAAGATAGGGCAAGTAGCATATATATACATGCCACCGTACTAAATATATTGAAGATGGCTCTAAAGTGACCAAAGAGACAAAACATACATGAGAACCAACCCGGACCTGGTGTCACTAGTACAAGAGTGACTAAACTAAGGAGTATCTATACAACAATCTCTCTCTATCTAAAATACAAAATATAGATAGAATATACAAGATAGAAAACATGTAATGTCTCCAAGGCATCGGGAGCTCACCGTCATCCAAACTGTAAAAGGCCTCGAACGAAGAGAGGATCGGTGAGGGTGGGTCGTACTAGGTGCTGCATCAGAAAAAGATGCAGAGTGTAGTATAAGTACTAGGAAAATGAGTACCCTGCAGGTATCATAGGTCGACTGAGCGCAGAAAGATAATATATAAATTACAAGAAAGCAGCTAAAATACAGAGATCCACCTAAATCTAGTTATAAAGCCGAAAATTGAAACAAACAAACTAATAAAGATGAAGTAATGACAAGATCAAACCTAAATCAATCGACAATCCAAAAGCACAAAGCCAATGCAATGTGATTGAACAATGATGTAATGTATGAATGTATAATAATATAAAACCAGAATACCGCATCGGGCGCCCAGATATTTGAGGCTACCGATACTCATCTAATGATTTGAGACTGACCGGAGATTAGGAGAGGACACACCTTATAGCAAGTGGTGTCATCCGACACCCTTTCATCATAAATTTTATCAATATATATAGATATTTATTCTGGAAGAAAATACAGAATACATGTATATATATTATACAGTGACATACTTTAGAACAAATTGCTCCATGGTCTGTTGGTTTAGCGCCTCTTGAATGTACTAGTCACCTTGAGATCAAACCTCCTTAGTAGCGGACTTGTGTCATTTTTTCCAAATATTTTTATAAGTGATTAATTGATAAAATATATCATGTCCTAAGTAGGATTCGAACTACCAAAACCTCACCCCTTGGCGTTTAAAATCAAATAGACCAACCAATGAAGATTCATTTATGAATAACACTTACGTATTAAATTACTTGAAAGAAAATAGACCTCCTCTTGAGTCTGTTCCTGTGGTTTCCAAGTATTTGGATGTGTTTTCTTCTAAGCTTTCGGGTCTTCCTCCTGATCGTGACATTGATTTTGGTATTGATATTGAGTCGGGCACCAAGACCATTTGCATTATTCCATATCGGATGGCACCAGCTGAGTTGAGGGAGCTTAAGGATCAGCTCCAAGATCTTTTGAGCAGAGGGTTCATCAGGCCTAGTGTGTCTCCATGTGGTGCTCCAGTTCAATTTGTTAAGAACAAGGATGAATCTATACGTATGTGTATTGAATGCAGGTAGTTGAATAAGGTGACAGGTATGAACAGATATATGATGCCGCATATTAATGATTTGTTCGACCAGCTACAAGGTGTGGCAGTGTTCTCTAAGATATATTTGAGGTCAGGTTATCACCAGTTGAGTTTTAGGGCTGAGGACATCCCAAAGACTGCATTAAGGACTCGATATGGCCATTATAAGTTCCTAGTCATGTCTTTTGGGTTGACTAATGCCCAAGAAGCATTTATGGAGTTGATGATGTCACGCCCCAAACCATGGGAGGCATGACCGACACCCGGAGCCCCAAAAGGCCTAGGGTGCACAAATAGAGTGTATCTCTATTGAACCTGCTGGGCGTCTGAGACCGACAAGGTTTCTAAGAATAACAATTTGAAACACTGAAAGCTCAATAGTAGGTAAGCAACTCAAGGCCGACAAGGCTATTATCATAGTAGATAGCTAATAACAAGGCCGACAAGGCCATACCCAACACTGATGTACATATACACGTCTACAAGCCTCTAGGAGTAAGTAAAATATCTCATATCCAGGACAAGGCCCTGGACTACCCATAAGCTGTACATATACATAACCTGGTCAAAATATAAGCTAGACCTCTGACTCGTCAGCTCCAGGAAGAATGGAGCTTACCAAAATGGCTGAACTCTGCAACTCCTACTGAAGAGGTCAATCTGGGTTTCTGTCTGGACCTGCAGGCATGAATATGACACTTGTAAACTGTAATTGGTAAGACTCGTTAAGCTCTTTCTCCTTTATTCTTTTTAGAATACAACACATGCATTAACCCACACCGCAACTCACTATTTATAACCCATGCTGAACCACAATAGCACCTCGGTGCACCCTATATATAATAGCCTCAATATGGCAGTAGCGCCTCGGCGCACACTATGTATATAATGGCCTCAATATGGCAGTAGCACCTCGGTGCACACTATGTATATAATGGCCTCAATATGGTAGTAGCACCTCAGTGCACACTATGTATATAATAGCCTCAATATGGCAGTAGCACCTCGGTGCACACTAACACGCAAACCACACATAATAAGTGTATTACTAGATTGACCTTCAAAGCTATTCTTGTTATTTATGAAGGTTCGTTTAGATAACTTCTTTAGCTTTGGCTTACTAGGTGTTGGACTCAACATACCAAACATATGTAAATGGGGATTTGACTTGCTAACTTTCCTTGTATACTTTCTAAAGCTTGATTAGGGATCACACTACAAAGAAGAAACTTGACAAAAGGATAACTTACGTTTCGTGCAAAAAGAATCAGATTTTGATAAGAAGGCGACTTGAATCACCATAATGTATAAATTAGTTCCTTAAGACTTTTTTAGTTACCAAATCAGCTCTCTTACAATAGAATACTCAAATTCCTTCTTTCGGAGATTTAGAATTCTATTTCTAGATTCATGCCGATAAGGAATAAAGAAGCCTTAACATACCTCGTTCCTTCCGAAGATTGCGCTTACCACAACTTGGACCTTCCTTTATTAAGTTAATCTACAACACAAGGGTATAATGAAGCTAATATTAGCTCTTAAAGCTGATGCAACTTTCCCAAAACAGTAGCTAAACATTTCCTGGGCAGATTTACGTATTTAGCATTAATTAAAGGTGTATCGTCACACCTTTCTCCCCTATCCAATACACATCACACACACACCAATCTACTGCCTACAATAATACAAAACACATCAAACAGCCCCTACACAACTCACCATGCCGAAATACAATAGCAACACATTGAACCCACGGCTTCCGATCGTCGTCCCGTGAGTTCTTAACAATAATTCAACAACAATTGTCCATCCGAACTTCAATCCAAAAATATGATTATGGGAAGAGTACTTACCACACTTGAAGGGGTGTTTTTATCCTATTTTTATTGATGCCTTGAAATGCTTAAGTACCCCCTACACATACACCAACAAGAGAAGAAGAAATCTCTTAATTGTTACACAATTTCTATGTGTTAAATCTTAAGAAAGGGGCTGCCATAGTTCATGTCTTTCTTACCATAGGATATCCTAGATATATGTAGTAGATTAATACCAAGATAACAAGTGGTTTAACTCACCTTAAGCTTGAATTAATCTTGATCTTCTTAGAACCCTAAAGGGAAAGAAGGGCTGCCAAAAAGGAAAGGAGATAAGAGAGAATTTTTCCAGCTTTTTGTGATCAACATTGATCAGCAAAAGGCCTGTATAAAGGGAACTTTTTGGCCGACTTTTTTTGAGTATATTTGGCCCAAAATGGGTCAAGAAACTTGGGCCAAAATTACCCTTTGCTTGGGCCTCAAAAGGATTAGGTTTTGTGGCTGATTTTGGGCTTCTCTTGTGTCAAAATGTGGTCAATATTGATGGCTACCTTTTGTAGTTGTTTGGGCAAGATTTGGTTGTGCTTTGATGGGCCAACTTTAAGCTTCATTTGGGCTACCATTAGGTCTAATAATCCATGGTGTTGCTGCCCGTAATCGGCCCTCGGAACTGAGTTCGTTAGCGTAGGTAGGTGATGCACCTACTTGTCACCTAAGAGCTTAGATAAGTAGAGCAAGTACCTCAGTTGTTTTATCACATTTTCAAAACCCTCATCCTTATAATTTAACTTAACACTTATATATATTTGACCATTTCAAATTCTAGGCCAAATTACCCCTTCACAATCTCGAGCTCAAATACCTTCGTCGATACTTACTTACTCACATAGGTTTTGAAAGGTACGGGGTGTTACATCCTTCCCCCCTAGAATCGTTCGTCCTCGAATGAGGGTAATGCATATAGAGCTCTAGTCCCTTAGTATTTTTTGAAATTTCGGCATAGTTTCCTTTATAATTGGGACTATCCAAAAACCTGAAACTCAGGAAAAGTCCAGCATGATGCCTCACAGGGCGATACCACTATGTACAATTAAATGTAATCAGTTTCACATGTTCAAACCTGATCATATTTGCATAGTAGGAAGAGTATCAAGAACATAAGAATATGACTTACCTCTGTACTATCTTCAAGTCATAAATAACTGGAGATGCTTTTTCCTCATTTCTTCCTCGGCTTCCCACGTCATTTCCTCGATATTATTATTTCTCCATAACACCTTTACTGAGGCTACTTCTTTGGTTCTGAGCTTTCTAACTTGATGATCTAGGATAGAAATTGGTACTTCATTATAGGATAAGTCTTCAGAAAGTTTAACATCTTTGATAGGCATAATACGTGAAGTATCTCCTATGCACCTTCGTAGCATCGATACATGAAATACAGGATGGACTGTCTCCAATTCTGTGGGTAAATCTAGCTCATATGCCACTTTTCCTACCTTTCGAATGATCCTGTATGGTCCAATATATCTTGGACTAAGCTTTCCCTTTTTACCAAATTGCATAACGCCTTTCATGGGCGAAACCTTTAGGAAAACCCAATCACTTATATTAAATTCCAAATCCCAACGTCGCACATCTGCATATGATTTCTGCCTACTCTGGGCTGTTAGTAATCTTTCTTGGATTAGCTTCACCTTTTCCATTGCCTGATTAACTAGGTCTTGCCCTAATAATTCTGCTTCTTCAATTTCAAACCATCCAATCGGTGATCTACACTTTCGTCCGTATAAAGCCTCATAAGGAGCCATTTGAATGCTTGCATGGAAGCTATTATTATAGGCAAACTCAATTAGTGGCAAATGGTCATCCCAACTCCCTTTAAAATCTAGTACACAAGCTCTTAGCATATCTTCGAGTGTTTGAATAGTGCGTTCAGCTTGTCCATCTGTCTGTGGATGAAAAGTTGTACTGAGACTTATTTGAGTACCTAAGCCTCTCTGGAAAGACCTCCAGAAATTTGTTGTAAACTGAGCACCCCTATCTGAAATAATGGAAATTGGGACACCATGAAGTCGAACTATTTCACTAATATACAACTTGGCATAATCTTCAGCAGTATCAGTTGTCCTGACTGGCAAAAAGTGAGCTGATTTTGTAAGTCTATCTACAATCACCCATATGGAATCATACTTCCGATAAGTACGGGGTAAGCCTGTAATAAAGTCCATGTTGATCACCTCCCATTTCCAGGTAGGTATCACTATACTTTGAGTTAGACCTCCGGGTCTCTGGTGTTCAATTTTTTACCTGTTGACAATTCGGGCATTGGGCTACAAACTCTGCAATATTTCTCTTCATATTATTCCACCAATAAATCTGTCGAAGATCATGATACATCTTCGTCTCTCCTGGATGGATTGAATAGCGGGAATAGTGAACTTCTGCCAAAATTTTCTCCCGAAGCTCCCCGACGTTAGGTACACATAGACGACCTTGATATCTCAGAACCCCATCCTCCTTAAGCTCTATTAGTGGTTGCTTCTATTGTGGAATTTCCTCCCTCAATCTTACTAATTCTGGATCATCATATTGTCTTTCCTTTACCTCTGTCATAAGTGAGGATTCCGTTGTGCTTTGAATAACAACTCCCCCATTACCTTGGTCTAGTAGTCGAACCTGCAAATTAGCTAACTGATGTAGTTCTCTTGTCATATCAATCTTTCTATTTTCCACGTGGCTCAAGCTTCCCATGGATTTGCGGCTAAGTGCATCGGCCACTACATTGGCCTTCCCTAGATGGTACAAAATATCTATGTCATAATCCTTTAGTAACTCTAGCCACCTTCCTTGCCTTAGGTTTAAATCCTTCTGTTTGAATAAATACTGTAGACTTTTGTGGTCCGTAAACACATCTACATGGACTCCAAATAAGTAATGGCGCTAAATTTTCAAGGCAAATATAACTGCTGCCAATTCAAGATCGTGAGTAGGGTAATTTTGTTCGTGCTTTCTTAGTTGTCTCGAGGCATAGGCAATAACTTTAGCATGGTGTATTAAAATGCAGCCCAACCCAATCCTTGAAACATCACAATAAACAACATAACCTTCTGTGCCCTCTGGCAGAGTTAAGATAGGTGCTGAAGTAAGTCTGTCCTTCAACTCCTGAAAACTCTGCTCACATGCATCAGACCACTAGAACTTGGCAGCTTTATGAGTCAACTTTGTCAATGGTGCAGATATAGAAGAAAATCCTTCCACAAACCTCCGGTAATAACCTGCTAAGCCTAAAAAACTACGAATCTCTGTAGCATTCAAGGGCCTCGGCCAATTCTTTACTGCTTCAATCTTTTGGCCGTCAACTCTAATACCTTCGTCTGTAATTATATGGACAAGAAAAGCCACTGAAGTCAACCAAAACTCACATTTCGAGAACTTCGCATATAATTTATGATTCTGAAGTGTTTTCAATACTGCACGTAAATGATCAGCATGTTCGGCTTTGGACCGCGAGTAAATCAGTATATTGTCAATAAATACGATCATGAATACATCTAGGAATGGCTTGAAGACTCGATTCATTAGGTCCATAAAAGTTGCTGGGGCATTAGTAAGCCCAAAAGACATTACTAGAAATTCAAAGTGGCCATACCTTGTCCTAAAGGTTGTTTTTGGAACATCTACCCCTTTAACACATAACTGATGATACCCCGACCGCAAGTCAATCTTTGAAAAATATTTGGCGTCTTGCAACTGATCAAAAAGGTCATTAATCCGTGGAAGCGGATACTTATTCTTGATTGTAACTTTGTTCAGTTGTCGGTAATTGATACACATTCTCAAGGACCCATCCTTCTTACGAACAAACAAAACAGGTGCGCCCCATGGCGATGTACTAGGCCTAATGAAACCTTTTTCGAGTATATCCTTTAATTGTTCCTTTAACTCTCTTAATTCTGCAGGAGCCATCCTGTAAGGGGGAATTGATATTGGCTGAGTATCCAGGAGTAGGTCAATGGCAAACTCAATTTCCCTTTCTGGAGGGATTCCTGGAAGCTCATCCGGGAATACATCTAGAAACTGACTCACCACGGGAACCGATTGAAGAGTCGCTGGTCCATCCTCTATGCTTCTTACTCGGACTAAATGATAAATATAGCCTTTAGAAATCATTTTCTGGGCCTTAAGGTAGGAAATAAACCTACCCCTTGGCGTGGCAGCATTACCTTTCCACTCTAGGATTGTCTCTTCTGGAAAATGGAATTTGACAACTTTATTTCTACAATCGATATTAGCATAACATGCAGCTAACCAGTCTATGCCAATAATTACATCGAAGTCAGTCATATCTAATTTGATTAGATCAGCTGAAGTGAGGTGGTCATAAATCCACACTGCACAATCTCGATAAACTCATCTAGCTATAATAGATTCACCAACGGGCGTAGATTCAACAAAGGGTCTAGGCAACAACTCAGGGCCTGCCCCCAACTTACCAGCAACAAGCGGGGTAACATATGAAAGAGTAGAGCCAGGATCTATAAGTGCATAAACAGCATGAGAAAAAATAGTTAATGTACCTGTAACAATATCAGGTGACGATTCCAAGTCCTGGCGACCGACTAGAGAATAAGTGTGATTCTAACCACCGCCTGAACTGGATGCTCCTCCTCCTCCTCTACCTTTACCATGACCTGGTGTTGCCTGTTGGCCTATCCTAGGGGGACAAATAGTAGATAAAGAAGCTGCCATCGACCCTGTAGGCTGGGACATCTCACCCCTACCTCTACTTGGACAGTCTCGCATAAAGTGACCAGTATGCCCATATGAATAACAAGTATCTGAACTCAGGCGACATATCCCAGGATGCTTCCTACCGCACTGAACACAAGGTGGCAAAGGTGGCCTCATCTGACCTGAATTCCCCTGGCGATAGGAACTAGATGCACCAGAACTGTGGCCTGGTCCAGTCTGAGAAACACGATCATACCTCTGCCTTTGCAACTGATATGGGGCACCACTAGTAGGGTGGGGTGATCGCCTATTAAAATGTGGCCTAACATTACCTCGTGGCTCTACATAGGACCTAATAGATCTATCTCTCTTATATTCTGATCCCTTTCTCGACTTGGGTTATCTCCAATTTGTACTTCAAGATCCTCTGAAGTCTGAGAAATAGCTGTATCTTAGAAATATTCATATCCTCTTGTGTGGCTGCTATTGTTAATCCCTTAATCAATTCATCCTTAAGACCACGCACATATCGATGAACTCTAGCTCGCATCGTACTCACAATATCGGGGGCGTACCTGGCTAATGAATTAAACCTGAGGCTGTACTGTCGAACATTCATATTGCCCTGCCTAAGGGCTAGAAATTGATCAAGTCTAGCCTCTCGAACCTCCTGTGGAAGATAGTGAGCTAGGAAGGCCTCTGAAAATTCCTCCCATTCAGCTGGGGGTGCATTTTATCCCCTAGACCGATCCCAAGCCTCGAACCATAAAATGGCCACATCTCGTAACCTGAAAGATGCAAACTCCACTGCCTCCACTACTGTTGCATGCATGACTCGAAGTAACCAATAAGTCTGATCAATAAACTCCTGAGGATCCTCATGTGGGTCAGATCCTGTAAATATAGAAGGACTTAGGCTGATAAAATCTCAAGCCCCAGAACTTTCTGAGCCACCTGACCTAACACTCGCTGATGCCCCAATTTGTTGTTGTTGTGTGGCTACCATCTGGGTCAATAATCGAAGATCACTCCTGATGTCCTGGTCCTCTACTTCAAGTGGAGGAGCTACAGGTGCTGGTTCATCTCTAGCTATCTCAGATGCCACTGGAGCTGGTGGGGTCAGGGGTACTGGATCCCCTCTAGTCTCATCAGGTACTTGACGAACTGGGATCTCTGGTGTCGGTGATTCACTTTGAGCCTCAAATCTATTCATTCGGATAGGCGGGGAATGACTAGTACCTTCCCCCGTATCCGTGCCAACCCATCAGCTACTCATTTGTCTGGTCACAGGCATTTCTGTAAACAAGGAATAGAAAAACATGAATTAGACTTCAAACATCTTATGACCTCGCTCTATTGCACGATCTAGCAGATGAAAGAAGGATAATAATTCCTAAATGTCCCGTAGCCTCATGATTATAGGTATGGTGCACAACACACCCATAAGCAAGACTCTACTAGACACGGCTTGTAGACTCCTTGGGATTCGACGTGCTCTGATACCAAGTTTGTCATGCCCCAAACAATGGGAGGCATGATCGACACCCGGAGCCCTAAAAGGCCGAGGGTGCCAAAATAGAGTGTATCTCTATTGAACCTGCTGGGGTCTAAGACCGACAAGGTCTCTAAGAATAGCAATTTGAAACACTGAAAGCTCAATAGTAGGTAAACAACACAAGGCCGACAAGGCTATTATCATAGTAAATAGCTAATAACAAGGCCGACAAGGTCATACCCAACACTGATATACATATACACGTTTACAAGCCTCTAGGCGTAAGTAAAATATCTCATATCCAAGACAGGTCCCTGGACTACCCACAAGCTGTACATATACATAACCTGGTCAAAATATAAGCTAGACCTCTGACTCGTCAGCTCCAGGAAGAATGGAGCTTATCAAAATGGCTGAACTCTGCAACTCCTACTAAAGAGGTATGTCTGGACCTGCAGGCATGAATGCAGCGCCCCCAGGCAATGGGGACGTCAGTATGACAATAATGTACTGGCATATAAGTTAGAAACATAAAATCAAGTCGCAAGTAGTAAATCTGAACAAGATATAATATGAAACTTGTAAACTGTAATTGGTAAGACTCGTTAAACTCTTTCTCCTTTATTCTTTTTAGAATACAACATATGCATTAACTCACACCGCAACTCACTCTTTATAACCCACGCTGAACCACAATAGCGCTTCAGCGCACCCTATATATAATAGCCTCAATACGGAAGTAGTGCCTCGGCGCACACTATGTATATAATGGCCTCAATATGGAAGTAGCACCTCGGTGCACACTATGTATATAATGGCCTCAATTGGCAGTAGCACCTGGGTGCACACTATGTATATAATGGCCTCAATATGGCAGTAGAACCTCGGTGCACACTATGTATATAATAGCCTCAATATGGCAGTAGCACCTCGGTGCACACTAACACGCAAACCACACATAATAAGTGTATTACTAGATTTACCTTCAAAGCTATTCTTGTTATTTATGAAGGTTCGTTTAGATAACTTCTTTAGCCTTGACTTACTAGGTGTTGGACTCAACATACCAAACACATATAAATGGGGATTTGACTTGCTAACTTTCCTTGTATACTTTCTAAAGCTTGATTAGGGATCACACTACAAAGAAGAAACTTGACAAAAGGATAACTTACGTTTTGTGCAAAAAGAATCAGATTTTTATAAGAAGGCGACTTGAATCACCATAATGTATAACTTAGTTCCTTAAGACTTTTTGAGTTACCAAATCAGCTCTCTTACAATAGAATACTCAAATTCCTTCTTTCGGAGATTTAGAATTCTATTTCTAGATTCATGCCGATAAGGAATAAAGAAGCCTTAACATACCTCGTTCCTTCCAAAGATTGCGCTTACCACAACTTGGAATTTCCTTTATTAAGTTAATCTACAACACAACGGTATAATGAAGCTAATATTAGCTCTTAAAGCTAATGCAACTTTCCCAAAACAGTAGCTAAACATTTCCCGGGCAGATTTACGTATTTTGAATTAATTAAAGGTGTATCATCACACCTTTATCCCCTATCCAATACACATCACACACACACCAACCTACTGCCTCCAATAATACAAAACACATCAAACAACCCCTACACAACTCACCATGCCGAAATACAATAGCAACACATTGAACCCACGGCTTCCGATCGTCGTCCCGTGAGTTCTTAACAACAATTCAACAACAATTGTCCATCCGAACTTCAATCCAAAAATATGATTATGGGCAGAGTACTTACCACACTTGAAGGGGTGTTTCTATCCTCTTTTTATTGATTCCTTGAAAATCTTAAGTACCCCCTACACATACACCAACAAGAGAAGAAGAAATCTCTTAATTGTTACACAATTTCTATGTGTTAAATCTTAAGAAAGGTGATGCCATAGTTCATGCCTTTCTTACCATAGGATATCCTAGCTATATGTAGTATATTAATACCAAGATAACAAGTGGTTTAACTCACCTTAAGCTTGAATTAATCTTGATCTACTTAGAACCCTAAAGGGAAAGAAGGGCTGCCAAAAAGGAAAGTAGATAAGAGAGAATTTTTCCAGATTTTTGTGATCAACATTGATCAGCAAAAGGCCTGTATAAAGGGACCTTTTTGGCCGACTTTTTTTTAGTATATTTGGGCCAAAATGGGTCAAGAAACTTGGGCCAAAATTACCCTTTGCTTGGGCCTCAAAAGGGTTAAGTTTTGTGGCTGATTTTGGGCTTCTCTTGGGTCAAAATGTGGTCAATATTGATGGCTACCTTTTGTAGTTGTTTGGGCCAGATTTGGTTGTGCTTTGATGGGCCAACATTAAGCTTCATTTGGGCTACCATTAGGTCTAATAATCCATGGTGTTGCTGCCCGTAATCGGCCCTCAGAACTTAGTTCGTTAGCGTAGGTAGGTGATGCACCTAATTGTCACCTAAGAGCTTAGATAAGTCGAGCAAGTACCTCACTTGTTTTATCTCATTTTCAAAACCCTCATCCTTATAATTTAACTTAACACTTATATACATTTGACCATTTCAAATTCTAGGCCAAAGTACCCCTTCACAATCTCGAGCTCAAATACCTTCGTCGATACTTACTTACTCACATAGGTTTTGAAAGATACGGGGTGTTACAGATGAATTGTGTATTTAGTGCCTACCTGGACTCATTTGTGATTGTGTTCATCGATGACATTCTGATTTATTTGAGGAGTAGAGAGGAGCATGCACAACATCTTAGATATGTACTTTAGACTTTGTGAGACCACCAGTTTTATGCCAAATTCACTAAGTATAAGTTTTGGCTTGAGTATGTGGCATTATTGGAACACATGATGTCCAAGAATGGGATTATGGTAGATTCGGCGAAGATTGCAGCAGTTCGTGATTGGGCTCAGTCTACTTCTCCTCCCGAGGTTCGTAGTTTCATCGGGTTAACAAGTTATTACATACGGTTTGTGAAGGGATTTTCTTTGATAGAATCTTTTTTGACTAGATTGACTCAGATGAAAATTCCCTTCCAGTGGTCAGATGAGTGTGAGGCGAGCTTTCTGAAGCTCAAGGCCTTGTTGACTTCAACTCCAATTCTTGCTCTTCCGGTCAAGGGTCGGGGTTTCACCGTGTATTGTGATACATCAGGTATCAGTTTGGGTTGTGTGTTGATGCAGTAGGGCTGGGTTATTGAATATAATTCTAAAGAGTTGAAGGTTCACGAGTGGAACTACCCCACACATGACTTGGAGTTACCAGCAGTAGTCCTCACGTTGAAGATGTAGAGGCATTATTTGTATGGCATGCATTGTGAGATCTTTATTGACTATTGTAGTCTTTAGTACATTTTCGGCTAGAAGGATCTAAGTTTGAGGCAGCGTAGGTGGTTGGAGCTACTGAAGGACTATGACATTTCTTTCCTCTATCATTCGGGCAAGGAAAACATGGTGGTGGATGCCTTGAGCTGGAAGGCGGTGAGTATGGTTAGCTTGGCTTTCTTAGCGATCGAGGAGCGACCTTTAGCTTAGGACATCTAGTCCTTAGCTAACAGGTTGGTTATACTTGACATTTCTGAGCCAGGCAATATTCTTTCTTTTGTTGAGGATAGATCTTCCTTATTGGAGCAGATTTGGGCACATAAGTTTGATGATGCAAGGTTGAGGATCATCATGACAAGGTGTTGAGTGGTAAGTCTAGGAAGGAAACTATAGATTCAGAGGGAATTCTGAGGATCGAGGGTTGTATCTGTGTTCCTAGAGTGGGTGACTTGATCAGCTTGATATTAGAGGAGGCTCATTGTTCTAGATATCCATTTCATCCCGGGGCAGCTAAGATATATCATGACTTAAGGCAGCACTACTGGTGGTGTAGGATGAAGTGGGATATTTCAGCTTTTGTATTGACGTGCTTGAACTGTCAGCAGGTGAAGTTTGAGCACTAGAGGCCCGTTGGTTTGTCTCAGAGTCTACCCATTCTGGTGTTGAAATGGGAGCGGATTGCCATAGAATTTATAGTAGGTTTGCCATGCACCTTGCGGATATTTGACGTTAGTTGGGTTATTTGGGATAGGTTGACGAAGTCTACTCACTTTCTGCCAGTTCAGACTTCTTACAGTTCCGAGAGGTTGGCCTAGATCTATATTTGGGAGATTGTCCATTTTCATAGTGTGCCAGTTTCTATCATCTTCGACCTAGGCACTTAGTTCACTTCACACTTCTGGTAGTCTATTCCAAGAGAGTTGTGTACTATAGTTGATCTTAGCAACACTTTTCACCCGCAGATAGACGGTTAGTCAGAGTGCGCTATTCAGGTTCTGGAGGATCTATTATGAGTCTGCGTTATTAATTTCGAGGGTCAGTGCGACCAATTTTAGCCTTGATAGAGTTTGCAAATAATAACAGTTACCATTCTAGCATTCAGATGGCTCTGTTAGAGGCTTTGTATGGTAGGCGGTGCAGATCTTTGGTGGGTTGGTTTGATGCTTTCTAGGTTAGGCCATGGTGTACTGACTTGCTTCATGATTCTATGGAGAGAGTTTGGGTTATTCAGGAGAGACTTTGCACTGCCCAGAGTAGGCAAAATAGTTATGCTGATCGGAAAGTTTGAGATCTAGAGTTCATGGTAGGAGACATTGTGTTCCTTCGGGTATCGCCCATGAAGGGCGTGATGAGGTTTGGGAGGAAGGGTAAGCTTAATTATAGGTTTATTGGGCCATTTCAGATCCTTCGTCGTATTGGAGAGGTTGCTTATGAGTTAGCCTTGCCTCCTGCTCTTTCTAGTGTGCATCCTGTGTTTCATATCTCTATATTGCGACGGTATATTCCGAATAAGTCTCATGTGCTTCAGTTAGAGACGGTTCAGTTGAATGAGTCCTTAGCCTTTGAGGAGGATCCTATTGCTATTTTTGACAAGCAGGTTAGGAAGTTGAGGTCCAAGGAGATTTCGTTAGTTAAGGTTCAGTGGTAGCATTGTCCTTTTGAGGAGGCTACTTGGGAGATCGAGACTGACAAGCGGACCTATTATCCTCATCTTTTGGAGTCTTCAGGTACTATCCTTTTTCAAATTTTCATGGACGAAAGTCCTTTTAGTAGTGGATGTTGTAATGACTCACCAGGTTATTTTCTATTTTTGTCCTTTTTCTGCATTTTGAGCTTTCCCTCAGTAGCTGTAGGTAATTTATGACTTGCTGGGACTGACGGTTCGGTGCCCGGGCCATTCATTAGGTCGTTATGACCATTTCTCTATTTTAGAACTTGAACTTAGAAAATCTTTGACTTCGGTCAACTTTTAGGTAAACATGCTCAGAATCAATTTTTGATAGTTTCGTCGGCTCTGAAATCAAGATTTTGGTCTAGTGGGACCATTGGGCTGGATCTGAGTGCTTTTGATGTGATTTTGTGTGGCTTTTTATGTTTTCAAGCCAATTTGGCTGGTAGGGTTGACTTTAGTCAACTTCAGAGAAGACGGCCTCAGATGGAAAGTCAGTCAGCATTTTCAGCTCCAGAATGTTGACTTTGGGCTAGAGGGACTTTTGGCTTGGGTCCCGGGGCTTCTAGATTTGTTTTTGGGTTTTGAGTTTCGAGGTAGTTTACGGTTTACTTCCTAGACTGAGTGTAGTTAGATTTTATATATTTATTTCATACTAGAACATTAGGTTGTATTTTATACAGGTTTAGGCTTAAATCCTATTTAGCATTTATAATTGGCCATTTTGGATTACAGTGTAGAATTATCATGTAATGACACTCCAAGTCCTTTTCCATTTTCTGTGCTTTTTCTGCGTTTTGAGATTTCCCTCAGCAGCTACAGGTCATTGATAACTTGCTGGCTCTGACGACTGACGGTTCAGTGCCCGGGCAATATTTTAGGTCATTATGACCATTTCCGATGTGGTATTCTGGGCGCCCGATGCAGTATTCCAGGTTTATATTATATTGCATTCACGCATGCATCATTGTGCATTGCATTGCATTTTCTTTGGCACGTGGATTTTCTATGGAATTGGCATGGTCTTGTATGTTCTTCACCTTGTTGGAGTACCGATATGTGCTCGTCTTTATAACTAGATTTAGGTGAATCCCTCTAATTTTAGCAGTTTTCTTGTATCTATTATTTATATATTATATTTTTGCGCTCGGTCGGCCTATGATGCCTACTGAGTACCCGTTGTCTTGGTACTCATGCTACACTCTGCATCTTTTTATGATGCAGCACCTAGTACGAGCCACCCCCATTAACCTTCCTGTTGCTCGAGGCCTGTTGCAGTTCAGATCGCGGTGAGCTCCCGGCATTTTTTAGAGACTTTACATGCTTTCCATCTTTTATATTCTTTCTATATTTTGTATTTTGGATAGACAGAGTCTATTGTATAGCTACTTCTTGCTTAGTCTCTCTTGTACTAGTGACACCAGGTCCGGGTTGGTTCTCGTGTTATTTTGTCCATTCGGTCACTTTAGGGCCATCTTTTGTATACTTTGTATGTTGGTATGTATATATGCTATTGGCCCTGTCCTTTCATTATATCTTCCGCATTTCCTTAGTTTAATTACTAATACTATCTTCCACAATCATTGGGTTTTGGCTTATCTACCGGGGGGTTATGTAGATGCCATCATGGCCCAATTTTGGGTCATGACAGAGTGTTATCAGAGCAGTAGGATCCCCGGTCTTGAAAGTACAAGAGCAAAGTGTCTAGTAGAGTCTCGTGGATCATTACGATGACGTCCGTATCAAATCCATGAGAGGTTATAGGACATTCCTAGGAAATATGTTATCTTGTTTTGATTCCCTGTCGTGCATTCTTGACTTGATCAACTTCTAAGTTCCTTTGTTAAACTCTTTCTCAGATGGTTCAGACAAGATCTATAGAGGGTGTGGATGATAAGGCCCCTGCGCCTGCAAATATAGCCCCAGCTAGGGGACGGGGTAAAGGTCGACCTAGAAGTCGGGGTAGGGCATGGGCTGTGGCACCAGCTCAGGCCTACTACTGCAACTCCTAGATTGGAGGTATTACTGGTCCTTGCAATTGCTCCCCCTCTTCCATCCATGCCGGTTATGTCTTCTGAGGAGCAGAAGATGCTTGGTAGGTTCTTGAGATTGGTTCCTCCGACATTTTCAGGTGCTTCTAGGGAGGATGCGCATGAGTTTTTGAATATCTGCCAGGAGAGGATCTATATTTTTTGGTTATTTGTGTCTTATGGAGTATATTACACCTCGTTGCAGCTGGATAGCCCAGGAAAACATTGGTGGAGGTCATATGTTGCTTGCAGACTAGCCGGGTCACCTCCGCTTACTAGGGATCAGTTCTCTGCAGCCTTTCTAGAGAAGTATGTACTATGTAGCATGAGGGAGCGTCTGATGGATCAATTTGCTGGGTTGGAGCAGGGCTCCATGACTTTGTCTAAGTATGAAGTTCAGTTCTATCAATTGTCCAGACACGCCACTATAATTCTGCCTACCGAGCATTAGAGAGTATGCTGGTTTCTTTGAGGTTTGACCTTGCATCTCCGCGTGGCCATAGAGGGTATGGTAGCATCGGGTCAGTCTTTTCTGGAGGTAGTTGATCATGCTCATACTATTGAGGGTGTACTTCATGAGGCCCAAGGGGGCAGCGATAAGAGGCCCTGCCACCAAGGCAGTTTCAGTGGTTCACAGGGTCGTGGTAGAGGCTAGTATGCGGGAGGTCAGCACCATCAGCGTTTCCAGCCAAGCTATCTTGTTCAGGTGGCATTACAGACTGCTGAGGGTCAGGGTAACTAGAGTATCGTTCCTGCTCCACGAGGTGGTCATTTAGTGTCCACAGTTGGTTTAGGCCCCCAGGGCTCCAGCACCACCAGCTAGGGGCGGTTCACAGGGTAGTAGGGGTGGTCTCCAAGGTACTAGAGGTGGTCCTCAGTCAGGTAGGTCAGGTGGTCATGGCAGTCAGGGCCATATGTATGCAGTTCTGGGCTGGACAGAGCCCGAGGCTTCAAATGCTTTAATCACAGGTATGATCTCCATTTTCCATCAATTTGCTTCTACTTTGGTTTATCCGGGGTATACATTCTCATATGTATCTTCTTATTATGCTACTCGTTTGGAGTCTGCTTGTGAGTCTTTGCTTGCGCCCTTGGGTGTATTTACCCAGTAGGTGATTCCTTAGTAGTGGATCAGGTGTATCGGGCTTGTGTGGTGACTATCTTAGGGTACGACACATGGGTAGACTTAGTTGTTCTTTATATGGTGATTTTTACGTGATCTTGGGCATGGATTGGATGTCGTTTTATCATGCGGTCTTGGATTACTTCACCAAGATGGTTACTCTTTGGATGCCTGGTATCCCTCCTATCATATAGAAGGGAGCCGATAGCCACATGCCAAGGGGAGTTATATTTTTTTTGAGCGCCCAACGGTCTGTTTGGAAAGGTTGCTTAGCTTATCTTGCCTATGTCCATGATACTAGTGCCACCACAGCTCCTCTTGAGTCCATCCCTGTGGTTTGCGAGTATTCAGATGTGTTTCCTTCTGATCTTCCGGGTCACATTGATTTTGGAATCAATGTCGAGCTGGGAACCTAGCCCATTTCCATTCCACCATATCGGATTGCACCTGCTGAGTTTAGGGAGCTTAAGGATGAGCTCTAGAATCTGTTGAGTAGAGGGTTCATCAGGCCTAGTGTGTCTTTGTGGGGTGCTCCAATTCAGTTTGTGAAGAAGAAGGATGAGTTTATGCATATGTGTATCGACTACAGGCAGTTTAATAAGGTGACCGTTAAGAACAGATATTTGATGCCATGTATTGATGATTTGTTCGACCATCTACATGGTGAAACAGTGTTCTCTGAGATAGATTTGAGGTCCGGTTATCACCAGTTGAGTATTAGGTCCGAGGATATCCCAAAGATTGCATTTAGGACTTGATATGGACATTATGAGTTCCTAGTCATGTCTTTTGGGATGACTAATGCCCCAGTAGCATTTATGGAGTTGATGAACCGTGTGTTCAGTGCCAACTTGGATTCCTTTGTGATTATGTTCATCGATGACATTTTCTGATTTATTCAAAGAGTAGAGAGGAGCATGAGCAGCATCTTAGGGTTGTACTTCAGACCTTGCGAGACTATTAATTGTATGCCAAATTCACTAAGTGTGAGTTTTGGCTTGAGTCTGTGGCATTCTTGGGGCACATGGTGTCCATGGATGGGATTATGGTAGATCCAACAATGATTGTAGCAGTTCGTGATTGCGCTAGGCCTACTTCTCCTACCGAGGTTCGCAGTTTTGTCTAGTTAGCAGATTATTACAGATGTTTTGTGCATGGATTTTCTTCGATAGCAGCTTCATTGACTAGATTGACTCAGAAGATTGTTCCCTTCTAATGGTCAGATGAGTGTGAGGCGAGCTTTTTGAAGCTCAAGGCCTTGTTGACTTCAGCTTCGATTCTTGCGCTTCTGGTCGAGGTTCAGGGTTTCACCGTGTATTATGATGCATTGGGTATTGGTTTTAGTTGTGTGTTTATGCAGCACGACCGAGTTATTTCATATGATTCTAGACAGTTGAAGTTTCACGAGAGGAACTACCCCACACATAACTTGGAGTTAGCAGCAATAGTCTTCGCATTAAAGATGTGGAGGCATTATCCTTATGGCGTGCATTGTGAGATCTTTAATGACCATCATAGTCTTCAATACATTTTCATCCAAAAGGATCTAAATTTGAGGCAGTGTAGGTGGTTGGAGTTGCTGAAGGACTATGACATTTCTATTCTCTATCATCCGGGCAAGGCAAACATGGTGACGAATGCCTTGAGCTGGAAGGCGGTAAGTATGGGTAGATTGGCTTTCTTGGCGACAGAGAAGCGACCTTTAGCTTGGGACATCCAGTCCTGGGATAACAGGTTTGTTAGACTTGACATTTCTAAGCCAGGTTATATTCTTGCTTGTGTTGAGGGTAGATCTTCCTTGTTGGACCAGATTTGGGCACATCAGTTTGATGATGCAAGGTTGAGGATCATTCATGACAAAGTTTTGAGCGGTGAGGCTAGAAAGGCGACTTTGGATTCAGAGAGTATTCTGAGGATCGAGGGTCGTATCTGTGTTCCTAGAGTTGGTGACTTAGTCAGCTTAATATTATAGGAGGCTCACTTATATTCCATTCATCCCAGGGCAGCGAAGATGTATCGTGACTTGAGGCAACACTACTGGTGGTGTAGGATGAAGAGGGATATTTCAGCTCTTGTATCGAGGTGCTTAAACTTTCAGCAGGTGAAATTTGAGCACCAGATGCCCGATGGTTTATATCAAAGGCTACCCGTTCTAGAGTGGAAATGAGAGTGGATTGCCATAGACTTTATAGTCGGTTTCTCGTGCACCTTTTGGAGATTTGACAATATTTGGGTTATTGTGGATAGGTTGACGAAGTCTGCTTATTTTTTGCCAGTTCAGACTTCCTACAGTTCAAAGAGGTTGGCTCAGATCTATATTTAGGAGATTGTCCATTTGCATGGTGTGCCAGTTTCTATCATCTCCGACTGAGGTACTCAGTTCACCTCGCAGTTCTGGAGGTCTATTCAGAGAGAGTTGGGTACTAAGGTTGAGCTTAGCACAACTTTTCATCCGCAGATAGACGTTCTGTCAGAGCATACTATTCAGGTTCATGAGGTTATGTTGTAAGCCTGTGTTATTGATTTCGGGGGTCAGTAGAACCAGTGTTTAGCCTTGGTAGAGTTTGCATATAATAATAGTTACCGTTCTAGCATTCAGATGGCTCCGTTCGAGGCTTTGTATGGCAGGCAATGGAGATCTCCGGTAGGTTGGTTTGATGCCTTCAAGGTTAGGCTGTGGGGTACCGACTTTCTTCTTGATTCTATGGATATAGTTTGAGTTATTCAGGAGAGACTTCACACTACCCACAGTAGGCAAAAGAGTTATGCTGACTGGAGAGTTTGAGATCTAGAGTTCATGGTGGGTGACAGTGTGTTCCTTCAGGTATCGCCATAAAGGGCGTGATGAGTTTCGGGAGGAAGGGTAAGCTCAGTCCGAAGATTATTGGGCCATTCAAGATCCTTCGTAGTATTTGAGGGGTTGCTTATGAGTTAGCCTATCCTCCTGCTATTTCTAATATGCATCATGTGTTTCATATCTCTATGCTGCAGCGGTATATTCTGGATGAGTCTCATGTGCTTCAGTTAGAGTCAGTTCAGTTGGATGAGTCCTTAGCCTTTGAGGAGGAGTCTGTTGCTATTTTGGACAGGCAAGTTAGGAAGTTTAGGTCTAAGGATATTCCGTCAGTTAAGGTTCAATAGCGACATTGTCCTGTCGAGGAGGCTACTTGGGAGATCGAGATCGACATGCGGACCCATTATCCTCGTCCTTTTTAGTCTTCCCGTACTATCCTTTTTATAACTTTCGCGGACGAAAGTTCTTTTAGTAGTGGATGTTGTAATGACCCTCCAGGTCATTTTCTATTTTTTGTGCTTTTTCTGCATTTTGAGCTTTCCCTCAGTGGCTACAGTTCATTTATGACTTGCTAGGACTGACGGTTCGGTGCCCGGGCCATTCGTTAGTTCGTTATAACCATTTCCCTGTTTTAGAACTTGAACTTAGAAAATCTTTGACTTTGGTCAACTTTCTTGGTTAACATGCTCAGAATCAAATATCTATAGTTTCGTTGGCTTTGGAATGAGGATTTTTGTCTAGTGGGACCATTGGTCTGGGTTTGAGTGCTTTTTGTTGGGCTTTCTGTGTTTTCAAACTAGTTTGGCTAGTAGGGTTGACTTTGGTCAATATTTTGAGAAGACAGCCTCAGATGGAAAATCTGTCAGCGATGTTAGCTTTGGAATGTCGACTTTGGGCTAAGGGGACCTTTGGTTTAGGTCCCGGGGCTTATGGACTTGTTTTTGGGTTTTGAGTTCCGAGTTAGTTATGGGTGTGGGGTCCATGTTTCATTAAAACAATCTCCATTGGGAGTTTCATCAATTATGTTGAGTTTGGAATGTTGTTTCCGGTAGGGTATCATGGTTGGTTTATGTTCATGGGGTTCCGAATAAATCTCGAGGGGCCATCGGAAGTTTTTTTGGCCTTGGTGTTATTGCTCGTTGCTGAATTAAGTTGCAGACCTTTTTGGTATTCGCGATCGCAAGGCTCCCATCGCATTCATGATCGTCTAGTTCCTTGACCATCGCATTCGCGAAGGTTGCTCTTCGCGACCGTGATGAAAGCCGGCTGGGACCCAGCTTAGCTTTCCTCTTCACGAACGCAGGCTTGACCATCGCGATTGCGATGGTCAGGCCAGCTCTTCTCCGTGAATGCAGGGGTCCTATCGCGATCGCGATGAAGGACCCCTGGAAACTATTTAAAACTCCAACTTCATTTTCTCCTTCACATTTTCGAGAAACTCCATAGTTGAGCTCCCAAGCTCAAATTTCCAGCACCCTTGCTTCAGTATTCTTCACCCAGTAAGTTCCCTCGTCACCCCTCTCCTCCTTTCGTGTTAATTCTTGTAATTCTCCCGCTAAAACTACATTGTTGTTAATTCTTAAAGTATGTCCATCCCTTGTAGAAACCTAATTCTTGGGTGTGCAAGTTCTTGAGCTCATGCAACTCACCTCCGCGACGTATTTCTCTTGGTTGGGATAAGCTTCCACCTTTAATTTCGAGCTTTTCCCATTTTGATCCGGTGAATTAGTAGTACTTCGGGGCTATTTTGGGTTGCAAAATGAAATCCATTCGCGCCCAAACATTGGGCATGGGTTCCTTAACCCACCGCTAGTATAAATGTGAAATTTATTTTTTGTTTCATTACATGGGCCCCGAGGGTCATTTTTCCGACCCGATTCCTAGCCCGATTTTTCATATAGTAATATGGGTGTCGTTCTTCTTGTCATGACACCTGGATTGTGTTCTTGATAGCGTGGCAGCTTTCTGAAGCTTTTTGAAAGGGGAAGGAACACGAGTGATGGTTCGTGCTTGCAGTTCGGCCCTGAGGTAGGTTACAGTTTACCTTCTAGACTGATTTTAGCTATATTATATATATTTATATGTTACTGGAACGTTAGGTTGGATATTAGGTAGAATTTAGGCTTAAATCTTGTTTATCACTTAATTGGCCATTTCGGGGTTTAGTCTAGAACTGTTATGCTATCATTAGCCTAGGAGATTGCTTTATCTGTTTGGCTAGTATAGAATCCTTAGTGTGCTTTTGGGAGGCTTTAGAGGTAGAACAGGGATTCCCCATGGTTTTTGCTATTTCTTTCTGTTTTACCCGCTTTATTTTATCATTGTGTTTAACTGTGGGCCTGAGGCCATGGCTTGGATTTGGACAGAGTTCCAGGTTAGTTCTCTTGGTTTGGAGGGTATTTCTGCCCCGTTTTGCCTGATGGTGTGAGGTCTTTCTCTGTTTGTGAAAATTTCATACTCACATTTCATGGCATATCATTTTTACAACATGGATGTGTTTTTAAAGGATTTTGGTTTGAAGTGAGTCTTTTCTACGGTTGTGGTGATCTTTGGACTTAAACAAATTAATTTTAGTATTACTTTGGATTTTGGAAAGAAAATGGGAAAAATACTATTTTGTGCATATATTTATAGTCTGATGCGGTATTCCATACCCCCGATGCGTTATTCTGAGTATCTTACTTTCACACACACACACACACATATATATATATATATGCATAGCCCGATGCATTATTCTGTGTATTTTACTTTCACATATATATATATATTCATAGTCCGATGCGGTATTTCTGGTGCCCGATGTGGTATTCCGGGTTAATATTATATTGCACTCATGCATGCATCATCGTGCATAGCATTGCATTTGCTTTGGCATGTGGACTGTCTCTGGATTTGGCTTGGTTTTGTCAGTTCTTCACCTTATTGGATTGCTGATATGTTCTCAGCTTTATAACTAGATTTAGGTGGATCCCTGTAATTTTAACTGCTTTCCTGTATCTATTATTTATATATTATCTTTCTGCCCTCGGTTGGCCTATGATGCCTACTGAGTACCCGTTGTCTTGGTACTTATACTACGCTCTGCATCTTTTTCTGATGCAGCACCTAGTACGAGCCACCCCCATTGACCTTCCTGTCATTCGAGGCCTGTTGCAGTCTTGATCGCGGTGACCTCCCGGTTTTTTTTGGAGACTTGACATGCTTTTCATCTTGTATATTGTATCTATATTTTGTATTTTGGATAGAGAGAGTCTATTGTATAGCTACTCCTTGCTTAGTCGCTATTGTACTAGTGACACCAGGTCCAAGTTGGTTCTCGTGTTGGTTTTTCTATTCCGTCACTTTAGGGCCATCTTTTGTATATTTTGTACGTTGGTATATATATATATGCTATTGGCCCTCTCCTTTCATTATATCTTCCACATTTCCTTAGTTTAACTACTATTATTGTCTTCCGCAATCGTTAGGTTTTTCCTTGTCTACCGGGGGGTTATGTAGACACCATCATGGCCCAGTTTTGGGTCGTGACATATCATATTTATCCTTAGCCTAGGAGCTTGTAGTATCGTTGTGGCTAGCTTAGAATCCCTAGTTTGCTTTTAGGATGTTTTAGAGGAAGACTAGAGAATCTTGGTGAATTTCTGTGTTATTTTTCCTGTTTTATTTGCTTTGTTCTACTGTTGTGTGTAACTGTGGGCCCAAGACTATAGCTTGGATTTGGACGGAGTTCCAGGTCAATTCTCTTGGTTCTGAGGGTGTTTTTGTCCCTGTTTCTACCTTGTTGTGATTGATTCTTTCCCTGGTTGGTTATTTCATGTTCATATTTTATCGCACATCATGGATATAGAAGGAAAGAATTTTCACAGGTTTTTGGGTTTTAAAATGAAGTTTACTATGGTTGCGGTGTACTTGGGATTTGAATTAAATGGTATTGGACTTTACTACGGCTTTCGGAAGGAAAATACTATTTTATGCATTACTTATAGTCCAATGCAGTATTCCGGACCCCCGATGCATTATTCCAGGTTTTTACCTTCCATTTATCTACTCATATATATATATATATATGCATAGCCCGATGCGGTATTCCGGGTGCTCGATGCGGTAGTCCAGGTTTATATTATTATGCATTCATACATTCTATCATTTCATGGCATTGCATTGGTTGGTGCTTTTGGATTGTCGTTGTTTTGGGGTTGTCCCCTACCGTGCTTCACCTGTTATTAGTTTGTTTCCTTTGATTTTGGCTTTATAACTAGAATTAGGTGGATCCCTGTATTTACTGCTTTCTTGTATCTTATTATCTATATATTATCTTTCTGCACTCGGTCGGCCTATGATGCTACTAAGTACCCGTTGTCTTGGTACTCATACTACACTTTGTATCTTTTTCTAATGCAGCACCTAGTACGAGCCACCCTCGTTGACCTTTCTGTCATTCGAGGCCTGTTGCAGTTCAGATCGCGGTGAGCTCCCGACGCTTTTGGAGACTTTACATGCTTTCCATCTTGTATATTTTGTCTACATTTTTGTATTTTGGATAGACAGAGTCTGTTGTATAGCTACTCCTTGCTTAGTCGCTCTTGTACTGGTGACACCACGTCCGGGTTCGTTCTCATGTTGTTTTGTTCTATTCGGTCACTTTAGGGCCATCTTTGTATATTTGTACGTTGGCATGAATGATATTGCCCCTGTCTTTTCATTATACATTCCACATTTCCTTAGTTTAATTATTATTATTGTCTTCCGCAATCGTTGGATTTTGGCTTGTCTACGGGGGTTATGGAGACGCCATCATGGCCCGATTTTGGGTCGTGACACTAGTACATGACATGACAAGATTAGCAGAGACTCCTCCTAATCTTTTTTAAAGATTATTATTTTTCAAAACTTATTCGGAAAAAAAAATCTTTATACCAAATTATCCCTGTATAAATTGATTTTATCTTACATCTATCATGACCTAGGGAGTCAAAGAAAGCACCCAAGGATGACAACCACTCAGAAAAGGCAAGACGGGAGCAGACGATTGAAAATGTTCAACACAAATCAATTTTTGCCAAAACTAATAATTTTTCTGTGGATACAACTTGTCCCAAGACTGACAAGTATCATCAAAAGGCTCCAATTATTCAGCATATTCATTTATTCAAAGGAATATATTGAGGGTGAACACTCAAAATCAATAAGAAGGAGACAAGATGATTTGAAAGAGCCAAATGCGGCAAAATTTTCCAAAACTAATAACTTTTTTATGGTTGCAGGGACTACTAGATAATGAAAAAGTGATGACATCCTCCTCAAATCCCCAGCAAATCATAGATCATATTGAACATATAATGTTCAAAATTGGTATACACAAAAGAGTTAGCATGACGACAGAAAAGCTAAAGGTGATATTTTCTACAACTGTAGAGGCCATTGCATGTTCATCCACACAATCATCATGTCATGACATGTCATAAGGACTATTTAATAAGGACCATACTGTAAGGGTCATGCTACAAAGGCCATCATCTATGCATTTGCCGTAGGTGCGGGTTCGCCGCGAAAACAATTTTCCACTCTTTGACTAGTTTCGAAGAGGATGACATCCAAGGGCATCCCTAAGTCACACTTGACTCACTGGATAAAACCAAAATCATAATATCCATTATCATATGGATACGGTGGAGTCTAACATTAGAGGATAATTGAAAGGAGCATCATATCCATTATCACGTGGAGACGGTGGAATCTAACATGAGAGGATAATTGAAAGGAGCATCATATCCATTATCACATGGATATGGTGTAGTCTAACATTGAAGGATATTTTTTAACATCAAGATCATCAATTACCAAAAGATGAAACCATATTTGATCACGTGGCATGGGGGTTTTCCAACACAAAGATCAAATGCTATTTGTCGTTAGAGTTAAAGAAAGCATATAGTCCAATGGATGTCTGTAAGTCGACATCCAAAGTTAGACGGTGTGCAATATTACCCAAAGATTCAAAATTCAAAGGTTATATGTATTACACAGCGATATCTGAAACCAGATAAAGTGCGAGATTACTAAAAGTTGGCAGCTCGAAGGTTATTTTCAAGCCACATTGATATCTATAATTGGATGATGTGAAATATGTGCATCTATAAGCCACATCATATCCAAAGTGATGTGATGTGCAAGATTTTACCTAAAGGCTGATAATTCAAGGGATATCTATAAGTCATATCGATAAGGATGATGCACAAGACTTACCTAAGGTTAAATGCAAAAGATAGTTACTGATAGCTGAGAAGGTTGCCATATTTGATTGAAGACTGTTATAGATGATTATAAGGACCGTTATATCAGGTTATCGCTAAAGTATTACAGATGGATATAAGAGTCATCATACTCGAAGAATCGCTATGTTCAACTGCTATAAGGGCCACACTATCCAATGGCTAAAAGGGCTATCATGTCTATATTGTCGAGGGAGCCATTATTTCCTATGACAGGGATAAGCAAGGATGATACCTTCTATGAGGAATCAATATGCGCAAAGATGAGTTAAAGAAACTATCATCAAATGTTGAATTGCTTTACTATTAACCAATCTTGTTTCAAATTTTGCCGAGAGCATCAAAAACCACAGGTGTGGTCTACGCAAAAAGTATACATCATAACGTAGAACTTTTTCTATGCATCAAACTGGGATATGAGTTGAGGATCGACTTCAATTAAACAACACTCCTAATAGAAGGCATGTGGGTATTTTCTTTGGGGTTTAACAAGATTCAGTTTTGCATCCACGATAATTTTCAGACTCACCCTGGAAGCAATATCCCTTTTCTACAAATTTGGTTGATAATGCACCTAGAGCATTGGAAATGATGTCCATGCAACTTTATTTATGGATAGGAGGGGCCCACATTTTGTAATTGAGATGATTGAAAGCTTCTTTTTCATAACTCAATTTATTTTTCACTCATCTTGAGTCAAAGGTTGTTATGGCATAAAAGATTATCTTTTCAACCGATTGAGTCAAACTACAAGTAGTTTGATTCTCTGATTCTCGGGATACGTAGGTGGGATCGGTGTTTAAAACTCGGCTGCATTCCAAGAATTCTTATAATCCTCTTATTCCCCAGCTTTTTGGTCTCTCCATAATTCGAAGCATGGATAGTTTTTGAATTCTTTAAAAATCGTGCATGAAAGAAAGTGTGTTGAACTACAAGTGCCCTGAATTCTTATGCAACCTAATATATATATATAATATATATATATATATATATATATAAAAACTTGATACAGGGGGTTGTCCATGATTCCTTAAAATTCATGCCTAAAACCAACTATTTTTGATATGTGAATTGGTGGTCGGATAAAATTGGTATCGTCAATTTCCTTTGTCCAGGATCTCTTACATCGACCCAACCGAAAGGGAGGGAAATTTTTAACACCCAATTTTTGTCCTCCATGATCTGAATAAATTTTGAGCTTCTTTATTTTTAAATAATTTTCTTGGTTTATAAAATTAAAATTCTTTCAAAATCACTTTCAAAATAATTTTTTGAAAATATACACTTATGTATTTAAACATATGGAATGGTATAAAAAAATTTAAAAAAAAGTATTCTGAAAATTATTTTAGATGGAAACCATGCTTATATTAAAGAATGCTCTATTTTTCCTTGAAATTAATTTAAAAATTGGAAATTGATTGTGTGATTAATTATTTATTTTAAATAAATATATTATGCTTTATAAAATAATTATTCTCAATTGATGAAAGTTAGAAGTTTCGGTTAATTAGTTCGAATTTTGATTTATCTCTTTTTTAATTGGCCGAATTCAACTAATTCATGTAATTTAACCAAATTTTAAACTAAATCTATCCACAATCGAAATAAAAGTGGACAACTCTTAAATCACCTTGAGGTCATATTTTGCAAAGGCACTTCAGCCTTAATCAGGCCCCATTTCCTTTGGAATTGGGCCAAATTTCTGGACCAAATTGCCCACAAATATAACCAATACGCTGCCCAACTCCCACTTCACCCAATTAGTTAAATCCCTCCCTCATCAAATATATTCCCTAAATCCACCCGTCCCTAATATTTCTCAAAAACTCGCAACCTTTTTTTCATGCGCTCCATGAAAACTCACGTACTCCCTCTTTCCTCTTTCTTCCCCTTTCTTATTCACTCTTCTTTTCTGAAGAACACCAAAAGAAACCCAACAACCTCCATCAAGAACAACCACCAAACGACAATGAAGAACAACTTAAATGATGAAACAACCACCTAAATTCCATCCAATGATCCTTCATTATTCCTTGGATTTTGTCAACAATGTTTATTCGAATCATATAGAACCAAGACACCTCATCAAAATCCAACGTTATTATCCTATGAAATATGGAGATTTGTATCTGTTTTGACCAAATTCATACTCCATTGTACATTACGTGGGTCCAATCACCTCAATTCTCCAAGAATGTTTTATGTTTCCCTAAATCCCCAATTCAACTTTAACCCAATATATTCGAAATTCTTCCAATTCTTCATGCACACATACCAGAAGTACTATACGTGGCTCAATTCCTTGGCCACAAAGAAATTTCCTTTTTGAATTTTAAATTTCTCAAAGGCATTCTATCCAAAAGTTCCCCAAATCTTTTCCCAAAATTTCACCCATTTGGAACCCTAGAATTTCCTTATATTTACCTCTCCCCTATCACTATTTTAGAGGTCAAATTTTTCGAAAATTTCTAACGATTCAAGTGAATTCTTAAGATTTTCAGTCAAATATATGTAATGACCCTTTTAGTCATTCTCACATTTTCACCTTCTGTGTACTGTTAGAGCTTGTCTATAGTGGTCTCAAGTTATTTATGGCTTGCTGGGACCAGTAGTTTGGTTCCCCGGAAGACTATTTGGTATTTATGCCTATTTTCCTGTTTTAGAGCCTTAACATAGGAAATGGTTGACTTCGATCAACATTCTTGGTAATCTTACTTGGAATTGAATTTCAATAGTTCCATTAGCTCCGGAGCATGGACATCGGTCTAGTTGGACCTTTGGCCAAGATCCAAGAGCTTTTCATTTTGGAATTCTCTCTCGTTCTGTATTTTGGCTTATTTGGTTGACTTTGGTCAATATTTGGAAAAGATTACCTCAGATGGAAATTCCACCAAAACTGTTAGCTCAAAAATGTCGAGTTTAGTCTAAAGGGATCATTGGTTTGGGTCTCGAGGCTTTCGAACTTAATTTAGGCCCTTAGGTTCCATTTTGGAATAATGGGCCTAAATGTTGATTTTGGGTGCGGGGCTCACTTTTTATTAAATCAACCTTAGATGGGATTTTTATCAATTCTGTTGGATCTGGAATGCCATTTCTAGTTGAATATCTCAGTTCATTTGTGTTTGCGGGACCCTAGTTGCATTCCCTGAGGCCCATTGCTTAAAAATCTTCCCTTGGCATTGTTGGCTGCTATTATGGCACCAGGGCACTGCCTGGGCCGTGCCTGCCCATGCGCGCCTGCACATGGACAGCGCGCTTACATGCCATCCCACCTAGACATGCCAGCGCCATAACGTTTATGCCCCAGCTCCTCAGCACGTGCCGTAGCACCAGCGCACCTGCACTGCTTGGGCGTGGCAGCTTAAAGTGCTGGCAGACTTCTCTTTCTCCCCTATTTCTAATAATCCCAAAAACAACTTCCTCCATTAAAATATCTCCCAAATACATCCATATCACCCTTGTTCATCCCAACTACTTGGAGGCTACTATTTTGATGGTCCTTTCTCGATTATTGGCTTCTTAATCCGGTAAATCCTCTCTTTAAATTCCAATTTCTCCATGGTTTTATCTCCTAAAAACTTTATTAAAGCACCTTGAACATTCCCATAAGCTTGGATATAATTCATTATTGATCCTTGATCATTTATTGACTTCTAAATCTGGTAAGTGTCTCGTTAATTTTCGGTTTTCTTCCATAAATCATTTCTGTAAATTCTTCATTTAGGGGCTATTTTGAACCCCTTTGATGGTATTTTTCTACTCAAATTTTGGGTATGTTCTCCGAGGAATATAGGAAACACCATGGTGTTTTTCATTTCCAACTTCAGTTTGCGGGGCTCATAGGCCTGCTTCCGACCCGGTTATGTTTCTAGCATTATGGGTATCATTGGCTTCATATTAATACGTAGATTATTGTTTTGATAGTGTGTTTGTGATTTGGGATTTCTCGAAGTAGTTCGAGCTTGAATGATGCCATTTCAGTAGCTAGTCATTGGACAACAGGTAGCTTATAGCTTTACATGTATAGACTCTACGTATATAGGCTATAATTGCATTAATTAGTATCCTTGGGTTGGTTTTCTATATTGGTACCCCTAGACCTTGTCCGTCTCATTGGTTTATTTATTTCTTATGTTATTTGTAGTACTCAATGTAGTATTATAATTTTAACCTTGTGGGCCCATGTGGCCTTTATATATGCCTCTGGACCATAGATGGTGGGATATTGTAGTAGAGTTGATTGTGCATGTGCAGGGCCGATAGGATTATTTGTGAGCCATTGGGCTAATTTATGATTTGCGAGCATATCATTCATGCGAAGGATTTTTTTGCATGTTTTACTACTTATTTGGCTTTGTGCCCACTATAAACGATTTTCTAAACATTACATGGCCCCGAGGGCCCATTTTTGAAAAAAATATTTATAAAAGGAATTTAGAACTAATTTTATGGATCTTCTTGGGGTAAAGAAGATATTGTCATGATTTTATCTCCAGCTTCCACACTGATACTAGACTCGGCTATGCCACAGTGGTAGACCTATTTTCACTATGTATTTAGACCCGTATATGCTTCGGGCACCCTCTATGAGGGTTTTTGAGACTTGATTACTGATTTAGACCTGGATACACTCTGAGAACCCTTTATAGAGGTTTTGAGATTACTACCCTTATTTTAGACCCAGTTTTATTTTTGGCACATATTACAAGGTTTTAATTATTAATCTAGATCCAGATATACTCTGTTAGTTACACTTTGATATTTTGCCTTTAGTATATGGTCACGGACCTCCATGGACCTTGCCGATCAAGACCAGGGGATATGTTCCGAGTGTTTCAGAGGAGGGGTATACAACATAGTTGAGGTATATGGGTCATATCCTTCCATGGATCATACCTGCTAGGCCTATCGGCACCAGAGGGGGTACATACAGGATTACTATCACATTGGATCAATCTCATAATATCATCATGCATATTTCATTAGGATTCCACCCTTGTTTTTTATTTTCTCAGTGTACACTCTGGTAGTATAGGATGCCGGAGGGTTTGTTTTCACTTTATTGTGTTCCTCGATTCTATGGGTAGCCGTTGGAACTATAGGTACATTATATTACTCTTGTCGTATTATAGAGCTTGTTATGGCCTTCGGTTATTGGTGGTTTAGTGGATTCTAGCCTGTTGAGGCTTCAATTATTGGATATTTTGATTATTTACTGACTAGTGGTTCCTATATTATTGATGCACTATTATGTGTCCTGCTGAGTAATTATGAGTTAGCAGACCCTACCCCCCCTTTTTCATGGTGTTGATTAGTGGTTTGGTTCCTTGTGGATTAGTTTATTCCATCGTAGGGCTATAATTTTGAGGTTTCTATCTGATTTCTCTAATCTTGAAATGGTGTTTAATCATGATTCCATTAGTTATATTGCTCTAGATTGATTATGTTTACTTGCTTTCCTTCATTCCTTTTTTTCTTGAGGTTATCGGTATACCACTATTTTCGCAACTCTCTCTTATATATATTGTTGTTGCAAGGAATCTAGGTGTGTTCTTCCTTCCTTCACATGTGTTCTGTGTTATATATATCTTCTGTGGCTAGCATAGCTTGTTTGTAATCCTTGATAACTCTTATCCGTTCTAGTTTTCTTGTGTTCCCTCTATTGCTTTTGTGACTGCTTCATTGCTATCTGCTACTTACTATTCTTATATCTTATATGCACTCAGTTGGCCGATAATGCCTACTGGGTACCCGTTGCTTAGAAATTAGTTCTCTTACTACACTTTGCATATTTATGGTGCAGATATTAGCGTGAGATTTTTCTATTGATTGCGTGGAGACTCGTGTAGCTTATGGATATTCGAGACGAGGGTGAGCTCCTATGACTGGGGCTTGACCACATCTTATCTTTTGGCACTGTTACTCTTTATTTATTCAAAGACAGTTGTATATTCTATTTTGTTAGTTCTAGCACTTGTATTCTATTAGAAGCTCTTGTACTATCGATACCAAGTCTTAGGGTTGGTGTAGTTTCTTTATGTATTTATATTTAGGTTGTTGCTTTCGTGTTGTATTTATCTTATATATGTTTCTCCTTATTTCTACTTATATTCTGCATATTTGGTTAAGTAGTAGCCCATTACGAACTGTTCAAGGCTACGGGGAGTTATTTGCCTAATGGGGGGTTGTAGGTGCCATTATGACATGAGAAATTGGGTCGTGACAGCTTGGTATTAGAGCTCTAGGTTCTCCAGTATCCTAGTACAGAAGCAAGTGTCTAAGTAGAGTCTCGCAGATTGGTACGATGGCATATGTATCCTATCAATGGAAGGCCACAGAACACTGTTAGGAAAAGTTCCATCTTCTAGGCTCATAATTGTGCGTCCCTAGCTCTATCGACTCTTGAATTTCATTTGTTTCATTCCTTCTCAGATGCCTAGGATGAGAGCGAGAGCGGGTGGTGTCGAGACTTTAGTGTCTGTTGCTTTAGTTCTTCTATCCGCTTCAGATTGGGAACACACCACATCAGTTAGGGGGTTTGAGCCTAGCCAAGCCTCCGATAGGGTTTCATGATACCCCATTCTTTCATGATATCATGGTTAGGACTCTGAGTCTTCCGGAAGGTATATCAGTACCATAGGTAGGGGCAATACCTAATTCTTCCAGTGGTGCATCTGTTAGACTTGAGATCCCATTTCTTTAGCATATCTGTATTCGAGTATGAGGTGAGGTTTCATGAGATGGTTAGGTGCATTTGTAGGACTCTTCCTATAGAGTTTGAGAGGGTTTGGAGTTTTGTTGGAGGTTTGATTTCACCGCTTTGTTTGGCGACCGAGCACTTAGTCTCAGTTAGGACTACCTTTCTTCAGGTAATTGATCATGGTTAGGCTATTAAGGGGTTATGTTGCAAGGCATATAGATGTACTGCTAAGAGGTTCCATTGTTAGGACAGTTTTCGAGGTTCTCAGACTTGAGGTAGGGGATTATCTACTAGGGATTGGTTTTATTGCTTCCTATCTAGCAAGCTAATTTTGGTGGCTCCACATGTTTCAAAGGGTGGTTGTACAAAGCATATCGACCAGAGTAGACATGGTATGAGTCATGTTCTTTGAGGTTTGCATTCAAGGTGTGTAGGCCATGGTGACCGATCATGTTCAGTGAGATCTTCCCATTAGACTTCATCAGGTAAATGTTGTTTTTGATGCAGTGAGCGTGGGAAATTTGCTAGGGATTTCCCCATGATCACGTGTCTCGGTCAGCATAGTTGTTATGATTATGGGGTGGTTGGTCACTTTTCTAGAGATGGTCCCTGGCGAGGGACGATCAGCTTTGACTACTAAGGCCAGAGATAGACACCATCCGTCTGCTGCCCCTTTTGGTAGGACAGAGGTGGAGCTCCCAGAGATCATTGCTTCAGGCACAATTTTTGTTACCTTCAATTGGTGATAGCATTGTTTGCACTGTGATTCTACCCTTTTCATGTATTTGCTTATATGCGTACATGTTTTTCTTGTTTAGTTGTTTTACTACTTGAGTTGTAGTGTTTATGGGTGTAATTCCTCGATGGGTTGATTATTTTTAGCAGTAGATGGGGTGTGATATCCTTGAGAGGTGACTACCCAGGGTTGTGACTCGTGGGTAGGTCATGTTAGCCTCATTTCTAGTTCTTCCCTATGGTTCTAGAGGTTGTTATTAGTTATTTGATTCCTAGCAGTCTTTGGTGGTTGTTGCTAGGCCGTTCTCCAGCATTTTCTAGAAGTCCTTGTTGGTTTGGTGTGATACTGGTTGTTATGTGCCAGAGAGAGTTGTTTTGTCTTAAGGAGATTTTTGTTGGTTATGCAAGAGGGCACTAGATAGTTTTGCTCTTTCTGAGGGGTTAGAGTTGGAGCTTGTTATCTTGGTTGGTTTTGGAAGTTGGCTTGTGAATGGGTTGCTCCCATGGTTTTCTTCTATTTATAATCTGGCTGGGTTATTTAAATTGTTTCTCCTAGTTCCCAGTGGGACGAGTTGTGATCATAGTATTCTGGTAGAGCTTTCACTGTAGCATCATGGTTGAGCTTTTGACTGTGGCATAGTGGTTGAGTGTTGACCGTTGTATTTTGGTTGAGTTGGGCATTCGACCTATTCTTTTCTTGCCTTATCGAGTGTTGCTAGTGGAGTTGTGGGAGCTAAGGAACAACTCTAGGGATCTTCTAAAGAAGAGTTGCTGAGCTTAGTGTATGCGTAGAAAGGGTTTCATTGGGTTGAAAGAGGAAGGGAGACGACTCCTTGCTTATATGTGTAGATTTTGGGTAGTTGGTTGAGGTGACTACTTATGTGTGTATATGAGTTACTAGTAGCCAACTGAGGTGAAGACTAAGGATTTTCTTGGGTTTTTGTGTTGGTAACTTGATTTGACCGACTACAGAGTGCGTTGATATTTTCCTTTGATAGAGTTCAAGGTATTGTCCATTTCCAGTACTACCTTTGGGGGCCTGTGGAATCAGTTGTGAATTCCTTGTTACATTCTTTCGATGACCCAAGTCTTGGTAGCATTTATGGTTTGGAAAAACTATATATTCTGAGCTTAGTTAACTCCAGTTCCTACGGTGTTCATCGACAGCATATGAGTCTACTCAGAGGTTTGACAGAGTAAGTGTTTAGCAATGGAAGTTGGGTTTCAGAAATCATGGGCTAGCAGGTTACATCGGATGGTTAATGGAAGGTTCTCTTGGGTTGCAACATCTTTGAACAGGAGAGCATTGATAACAGACAACTTAGCTTTTCTATCTTAGTTTTAGAGTGGTCATTGGACTTGGAGATCCCGAGATCCCAGCGGTGTTCTTGTTAGTGCAAGGTCTAATTTACCCTGGTTGGACAGATTTAACGACATCAGTTTGAAGGTTAGCAGTTATATGTGGTATACATGATTAGGTTGCACGGGTTGAGACCAGTGGAGTTACTTGGTATTCTAATAGATCTTTAAGGTTGATGGTTGCCCTTGGTAGTTCGAGATTCAGAGTCTTGACAATGATGGTTTTTTGAGAGGTTGTCTGTTATATGGAATTCCAGCGTTGATCAGGCTCGGCCAGTGTGGGCCAAGGGTGGTGGTATGTTGAAATACTTCCCATAGTTGATGGGTTGTGTACTGGTATGGTAGACCGAGTGGTTTGAGCCAAAGGGGTGAGTTGAAGGTCTATGGAAATTTTCAATAGCTAGATGACGACCTTGGGCTCCGGACATCTTTTCCTTTACCTACAGGGTATCTTGACTTGATATTCGCGGCATGGTGGAATTCTTTCTGAGTTGAGGCTAGTAAGGTGATCTTAAATCTGAATGGTATTAAAGTAATTGAGGCAACAATGGTACTTCTAGAACTTGGAGCTTAGTTGTTGGCTATGGACTTTTTGGTAGGCTTACCACACTCCTTGTAGAAACTTGGTTTGGTTTGGGTCTTATGGGAAGGTTTCCCTAGTTCATTCACTTCCAACCAATTCAGACTTGATTCGATTCAGCAAAGTTGGTTTCATTCTATAGTTGGGAGATTCTCCATCGACACAGGGTGTTCATTTATGATTTTCCTAACCCTGGTGTGCGGTTTGTAGTTGAGCTTTGATGGTTGGTTTAGTCGGGTTAAGGTATTGAGTTTGACCTTAGCAAGGTATCCATCCATTGGTTTATTGTAAGTCAAGGAAAATTACTCCAAATTTTGAGGAAATGCTATGGGTTTGTATTTTGGATGTCATAGGCTAGTATACTCGAGCTTGGCTTTGACAGAATTTGAGTCTGAAGGTGACATTATTCGAGGTTGAGTACAGCAGGAACTACGAATCTCCGGTGGGTTAGTTGTTTTCGAGGGTGGCTCGAGTGTTCAACTTGTGTGAAGCTTCATGGTCATGGTGTAGAGTATCCAGGTTAGACAGAAGGGTTTGAAAATCTTTGAGCTCTTGAGTTAAAGGTTTTTGTTGGTGACTTTCTGGGTGAACTTGGTTATAGTATCAAGGTTTCGGGTCTTGTGTGTTGATCACCTCAGTTCTTATTGGTTTTGATGTTGTATCGGTGCATTCTTGTTGAGATTCTGAAGGTTTGGTTTGTTTGATAGGCCTTTGGAATTTTGGAGTTAAAGGTTGGAACCTAGCTTGGCTGGTAACGAGTTAAGGCTTGGTTGCTTTTCTTGGTTTTGTTTTGTTGGGTGTTGTTCGGTCGATGAGGCTACCCGAGTTTTCCAAGAGAGTAGTGATGGATTTGTATCCGCAGTTGTTATGTCTCTGGATCTCCCTTCTTTCTTGACTTTGGAAGACAAAGTTCCTTTTTAGAAGTGGATGATATAATGACCCTTCTGGTCATTCTCAAGTTTTTGCCTTCTTTGTACTGTTAGATCTTGCCTGTAGTGGCCCCAAGTCATTTATGGATTGTTGGGACTAGTAGTTCAGTGCGTCGGTTGACTGTTTAGTCTTTATGGTCGTTTCCTTATTTTAGAGCCTTAACTTACGAAATCATTGACTTTGGTTAACATTCTTGGTAATCATGCTCGGAAATGAATTGTGACATTTCTGTTAGCTCCGGAGGATGGAGTTTGGTCTAGTTGGACCTTTGGTCGGGATCTAGGAGCTTGTCAGCTTTGAATTCTCTCTCGTTCTATGTATTCAGGCCAATTGGGCTTGTTTGGTTGACTTTGGTCAACATTTAGATAAGAAGGCCTCGAATGGAAATTTTGCCAGCGTTGTTAGCTCTAGAATGTCGAGTTTAGTCTAGAAAGACCATTGGTTTGGGTCTCAAGGCTTCCAGGCTTGATTTCAGCTCTTAGGTTCCATTTTAGAATAGTGGGCCTAAAGGTTGATTTTGGGTGTGGGGACTACTTTTCATTAAATCGACCTCTGATGGGATTTTCAGCAATCCTGTTGGATCCGAAATGTTGTTTTCAAATTGAATATCTCAGCTCATTTGTATTTGCGGGATCCGAGATGCATTCCCGGGTGCCCATTGCTTAAAAATTTGCTCTTGGCATTGGTGGTTGTTGGTGTGGCTCCAGGGCGTTGCCTGCGCACATGCGCCTGCGCCTGGCCAGCACCGTAGCACCTGTGCCAGCATAGTAGCAGTTGTGCCCCAGTGCCTCAACGCCCATCCTGGCACCGATGCACCTGCGTTACCTGGGCACTTCTGCGCCTGGGCACTTCTGCGCCTGGGCGTGGCAGCTTAAAGTGCAAGCATCCTTCTCTTTCTCCCCCATTTCTAATAATCCCAAAACCACTTCCTCTATTAAAATAGCTCCCAAAAACCTCCATATCACCCTTGTTCATCCCAACTACTTGGAGGCTACTATTTTGATGATCCTTGTTCGATTATTGACTTCTTAATCCGGTAAATCCTCTCTTCAAATTCTAATTTCTCCATGGTTTTAGCTCCTAAAAACTCCATTAAAGCACCTTGAACATACCCATCAGTTTGGAGATAATTCATTATAGATCCTTGAGTGTTTATTGACTTCTAAATTAGGTAAGTGTCTCGTTAATTTTTGGTTTTCTTCCATAAATCCTTTCTATAAATTCTTGCATTGAGGGGCTGTTTTGAGCTCCATTGATGGTCTATTTCTGCTCAAATTTTGGGCATGTTCTCTGAGGAATGTATGAAACACCATAGTATTTTTCGTTTCCAGCTTCAGGTTGCGGTGCCCATGGGCCTGCTTTCGACCCAGATTATGACCCAGTTATGTTTCCAACATTATGGGTATCATAGGCTTCATATTAACACGTATATTATTTTTTTGATAGTGTGTTCACGATTTAGGATTTCTTGGAGCAGTTCGAGCTTGAATGATGACATTCCAACAGCTAGTCGTCGGACGCTAGCTTATAGCTTTCCCTACATAGACTCTACGTATATAGGCTCTAACTGCACTAATTAGTATTTTTGGGTTGATTTTCTAGGTTGGTACCCCCAGACCTTGTCCGTCTCTTCGGTCTATTTATTTCTTACGTTGGTTGTAGTATTGTTGTAGTATTATAATTTTACCCTTGTGGCCCTGTGTGGCCTTTTAATATGCCTCTTGACCATATATGGTGGGATATTTGGGAATGTATGCGAGTCTCGAACATCATGATGTTGCTTTAGGCTGGATATCTGTGTTGTAGAGCTGATTGTGCCTGTGCAGGGCCAATAGGATTATTTGTGAGCCATTGGGTTAATATATGGTTTGAGCATATCATTCATGCAAAGGACTTTTCTGCTGTTTTACTACTGATTTGGCTTCGGGCCTATAATTGGTTTTCTAAACTTTGCATGGCCCTGAGGGCCCATTTTTGAAAAAATGTTTATAAAAGGAATTTGGAACTGATTTTATGGATCTTCATGGGATAAAGAAGATATTATGATGATTTTATCACCAGTTTCAACACTGATACTAGACTTGGTTGTGCCATAGTGTTAGACACATTTTTACTATGTATTTTGACCTGGATACGCTCCGGGCACCCTCTATGAGCATTTTGAGACTTGATTACTAATTTAGACCCAAATACACTTCGGGCACTCTTTATAAGGGTTTTAAGATTACTACCACTGTTAAAGACCCGGTTCGATTATGGGCACATACTACAAGGTTTCATTATTGATCTAAATCTGGATATACTCCGGTAGTTACACTTTGAGATTTTGCATTTAGTATGTTGTCAAGGACCTCTATGGACCTTGCCAATCCTGACTAGGTTCTACGTGCTGAGTGTGCCAGAGGAGGGGTATACATCTTAGTTGAGGTAAACGGGACGTATCCTTCTATAGATTCTACGTTCTAGGCCTATCAGGATCGGATGGGGTACATATAGGATTACTAACATACTGGTTCCATCTTATCATATCATCATGCATATTTCATTCGGATTCCACCCTTGTTTATTGTTTGCTCAGTGTACACTCTGGTAGTATGGGATGCCAGAAGGTTTGTTTTTACTTGATTGTGTTCCTCGATTGTATGGGCGACTATTGGGACTGTAGGTAGATTATATTACTCTTGTCGTATTGTAAAGCTTGTTATGTCCTTTGATTATTGGTAGTTATGTTGATTCCACCCTGTTGAGGCTCTGATTATTGGATATTTATATTATTGATGGACTAGTGGTTCCTATATTGTTGAGGCACATTTTATGCGGCCTTCTGAGTATTTATGGATTAGTTGACCCTACCCCTCCCCCCTTTTTCATGTTGTTGATTAGTGGTTCGGTTCCTTGTGGCTTAGTTTATTCCATCGTAGGGCTTTAATTGTGAGATTGCTATCTGATTTCTCTAATCTTGAAATGTTGTTTAACCGTGATTTCATTAGTTATATTGTTCTAGGTTGATTATGTTTACTTGCTTTCCTTCATTCCCTTTTTACTTGAGGTTACTGGTATAATGCCATTTTCTCAACTGTCTCTTATATATATTATTGTTGCAAGGACTCCAGGTGTATTCTTCCTTCCTTTACATGTGTTCTGTGTTATATATATCTTTTGTGGCTTGCCTAGCTTGTTTGTAATCCTTGTTGACTCTTATCCGTGCTAGTTTCCTTGTGTTCCCTCTATTGCTTATGTGACTGCTTTTTTGCTATCTGCTACTTACTATTTTTATATCTTATATGTAGTCAGTCGGCCGATGATGCCTACTGGGTACTCCTTGCTTAGCAATTAGTTCTCATACTACACTTCTGCATCTTTTTAGTGCATATATTAGCATGAGCTTTCACGGTTAATCGTGTTGAGACTCGTGCAGCTTATGGATATTCAAGACTAGGGTGAGCTCCTATCGACCGGGGCTTGATCACATCTCATATTTTGGCACTGTTACTCTTTATTTATTCGGAGACAGTTGTATATTTTTTTTGTTACTTCCAGCACTTGTATTCTATCAGAATCTCATGTATTATCAATACAATGTCTTGGGGTTGGTGTAGTTTCTTTATGTATTTATATTCAGATTTTTGCTTCCGCGTTGTCTTTATCTTGTATCTGCTTCCGCTTATTTATGCTTATATTATGTGTATTTGGTTAAGTAGTAGCCCATTACTAATCGTTCCGGGCTACGAGGATTGATTCGCCTACTAGAGGGGTTGTAGGTTCCATCATGACTTGAGAAATCGAGTAGTGACAAAATATCTAGGGCTCTTGATCGATTCTCTAGCTTCTCATAATATTGGAGGTTCTTCTTCTCTTATTATTGAGGATTTAGAAAAAGCTTTACCCGATTCTTACAATACAGGATCGGAAGTTTGAAGTTTTCTTCAGTGAAACTCATAGACCTAGTTCTTGCGTTAAAAAAAATTAAAATCCCCTTTTTTCACTTTTTTCCCCTTGTTCTTATTCGTATTTGATTTGTTGTTGTGATCTTGTTGTATTGAGAGTTTTGTTGATAATTTTTTAACACTATTTTGGGGGGTGATTGATTAAAGGGGAGTGAGTTGGTCAATGGGACTTGTTGAGCTCAAGGAGGAGCTTTGAATAAGACCCATTTCGCTCTTTCTAGATGCTCGAAGGCACGAGTTCTTCTAACTTTCTTTAACTCATATGAATTAGCCTTTACCATGTTCAACTTGTCTCTTCTTATCTTCAAAAATTTTGGTACAAAACCTACTTGCTTTGTATTGTCTTAATGTCTGGATTCCATTTCTTCATATTGATATTTCATTTTCTGTAAAATTAGAAGGAGTATTAGTTTTTTATAATAGGATTCCTTCATTTCCTTCGTGTTTGCTTTTGATTAGATTAAGCATAATTAGAGACAGAATCGATTTGCTTTCTTCTACTCCTGTAGTTTGTATGAATTTGGTTAACTGATAAGTTGGTAATCTATCAACATATTTAGCCTTTATTTATAAATTATTGCCTTAATTGGATGCAGTTTATAGGTAATTTATACCTTTATTGTCTTATATGAAGGCAATCTTGATAAATTGAAGGAAAAAAAGGATTTGGATCCAAAGGAGCTAAAAATACAAGCCAAGTCACAAAGATGATCAGAAGAGCAAGAATCAGTCAGGATGTGCAAGCCAACATGCATGCCAAAAGAGAGCACTTGCGTTTGTAGGTGCCAGAGCACATGAGAGATAGAACACTGCCTCAGTAGTCGTCCGTATGCAAGCTGCAAGAATCCAAGGGAAATCACTCTTCCTTCACACCTAAACCGCAAGTGAAAAAGCCTCACTGCCTGGAAGATTGGTCACCTGCGAGCTGCAAGTTGCAAGGGGCGACCGTAGGTGCCCTTGTACATAGCTTCACATATTCCCCGAAGGGCAAAATGGTTCAAATGTGTGTGACGTAATTGCAAAGGTTCCAAAACCCTTTTTGGGACCTGTGCAAAGGATATACTGTAGTTGTTCCATTCCCAAGTAGAATAGTTAATAGAATATAATTTTTCTTCTTCTTTTCTAGAGTAAAAAACACCATTGTTAACATTGAGCTTAGAATTTGAATTTGGCTATTGAAGAATGAATGGAATTTTGGAAAATCCAATTGGTATATTCTCTTATTCCTTTACTATAAGTAGCTAAACTCAATTCTACGGGTGTGTGTATGATGAGTGTTTGAATTTAGGAATAGGTGCTGATTTTTTGTGTTTATAATTGATTATTATGTGTGGGTCTATTGAATTCTTCATGTTTTAATTAAAAAATTGATGGTTGCAAATATTGATTTAGCTTATTAATTGTGATCTTGCTTAAAAAAGAAGTTCATTAATTGGGTAAGAGTTCAATAGTGGGGATTTGGGATTTACGCCATAAATTGAGACTAGAAATAGCTTGATTTAGGAAATTCTCATCTAAGAGTCAAGACTAGTAAGAGCTTGACTCACCTAAGCTAAATTAGTTGGTTTATTGTCCAACTATGGAGCTTGAAAGAGACCATGGTATACATACTTAGTGGATTGAAGAATAAGTAAGTATAGCTTGAACCAAAGCTACCCTTACTAATAATTGAAATTCTGCTTGAGTAATCAACCCCTATCCCATTGTCTAACCCTATCAAAAGCACACCCCTAGCTTTCCAATCTTGATCATATCAATTGTGTTTATGTTGCCCATTTGTTACATTTTGAAATTTGAATTCCCAAACCATTTCCCCCAATTGTAATTTACTTGTTTAAACAATTTGCTTACTCTAGTAAATTGATTTTGACAATTAGTGGCGAGTCATTGTACCAATCTCCGTGGATTTGTCCCCGACATCTATTAGGTACTTATTATTTTTCTTGATTGTCATTGCCACCTCCTTTGGGAGAGTTATTTTGAATGTCATAAAAATGGCATCATTGTTGGAGATTGGTTTTTCATTTTTTCGATTTTATTATCTATTGATTCACTTTCATTGAGCATTTGTTCTCTTTTATGTTTTTGTTGGTTTTGTTGCTTTGATTAGGTTGCATATGAGCCACGCTGGTGATAAAAAAAGTGTGGATGGATATATGGACATGGAGGACGAGCCTATTGTTCATGGTATCGCGGGTGTCATCCGGCTACCTCCAACTATTGGCATAATTGTATTCCATGTAACGAGTATAATGTTCCATTTGCTTCAAATGAAGGGGCTATTTGGAGGGCTGGCCCACAAAGTTGCAAACCAACATATCCGAAATTTTGTCGAGATTTTCCAGCACTTCAACATTCAAAACATAACTCTAGAGTTGATATAACTTTTGTTTTTCCCATTCTCTCTCGCAGGAGAGGCAACTGCATGGCTTGATGAGCTCCCCGAGGGCTCCTTTACAACATGTAATGGGTTAGTGGAAGCTTTCGTGGACTGGTTCTTTCCACCCTCATGGATGTTGTAATTGAGATATGAGATTACAAACTTTCTCCAACTTCTGGATGAATCATTGCACGAGGTGTGTTTAAGATTCAAAAAGAAGTTGTTATGTTTGAATCATGGCTTACCAGATGGGGTTCTACTCCAAAAATTTTATCGGGCACTAAATTTAATGAACAAGTCGGCTAGCCTTATTATAGGTTGATCTATTATGGATCAAACTTATGATCTTGCCTCAGTTTTTTTGGATAGCATGATGAATACTAATAAAGCATGGCACACAAGAGAGGCTGAAATTTCATCGAATGTTGCTTCCTCTATCATAACCAATGAGATGAGGAAGAAAGAGGAAGTGAAAGATGAAGCCATGGCTAAGATGATGACCCAGATTGAGTTGTTAGCCAAGTACATGATGGGTGGCAAAAGTAAAAATGTGAATGTCATTGGAGCTTATGGCTCTAAAGCCCATGATGAGGGTGCTTACTCTCCAATGGATGAAAAAGCTTGTTTTCTAATGGCGGGTTCTTACCCTGGGTACCAAGGTGAAAATCAAGGCCCTTGATGACCTCGAAATGAGAATCAAGGTTGGAATCGGGAAAGAGGTAACCAATAGAGATAGGGAGCAAGGTCGGGACCGTGAAGGTCAATAGAGCGATCGTGAGAGAGATGGTGATCACTACAATTACCAAAGTGCTAACCCCTATGTAACTCAACCTAAGATCGATGCTTCTTCATACCAACAAAGTGTGATTGACCCTAGAATCTCCAAAATTGAAGATATATTGCCACGAATGCTGAAAACGGTTGTGTCTATAGATAATAGCGTGAAATACTTGAAGTGTGATGTATCTACTCTTCACCAAATGGTGAGTTCCCACGTGGAATCGATTAAACATTTGGAGGCTAAAATGAATAATCTCTCAGCCCAAATGAACCCCCGTTTAAAGGGCACCCTTCCTAGTGATACTCTTGCAAATCCAAAAAATGATGGCCACGTGATAGCGATTATCACTAGAAGCGGAAAGATGCTTGATGGAGTAGGGAGACCGCCCAAAGAAGTTATGGTTGAAAAGAATGAAAAGCTAGCAAATGAAGTAGTGATTGAAAAGAGTTGTGATACAAATCCGGAAATTGGGGTGAAGCGTAGTGCACCCAATATGGTTGTTGATGATGATAGCTGATAACGTTAAAAAGCACTCTCCCGTAGAAGGTGTTACGATTATCATATCAAAATAAATAAGTAATCCAATGAGTGTCTGGGTCGATCCCATGATGAACAATGTAAAGGCTTGAGGGGGTTTGTTGTTCAAAAACACGAACGATGTTGCAAGTGAAAAGTTGACTAATCTTCTGTAATGACCCTTCCGGTCATTCCCACGTTTAAGTTTTGAAGTCAAGCAAATCGACACAAGATATCGTAAGACCTTTAACAAATTTTCTGAACCTTGGGTCAAATGTCTCGGAGCTTTTCTCTCAATATATAAAGAGTTAGAAGTCTCCCAAAATACCAAATCGAAGTTCTACGAGTCTAGTTTCCAACGCACAAAACGTCACGTCCAACTGATCTCGGAGTAAAGAGTTATGACTGCTTTACCGCGGACTGTCTGGCAGAAAACGGGTTGCGAACCGGGTCGGGTTAAACTCGATTTAAGCCTCGACTTCACATTTTAAGACGCCATTTCAGTTCCGAAACAGTTATAAAAAATAAGGGAGGATCCCGAGAGAATTCTCGAGTATCGAAATCGTGCATATTTGAAAATACGTTATTTAAAAGTTGAATTGGGTAAAAATTATATTATTATTGCTTTTTTAAAATATTTTAAAGGTTTATGAAAAATATCTTTGATACGATATAAGTGTATACGTATTTATTTTATAAAGTTTTTATACTCCGTAATATTTTAATGGAGATAGTAAATTTAGTTATATTGAAATTTATGATTATAATATAATAGGTTTTGTTTGAAATAATTTTCTAGGAATTATGGTATATATAAAATATTATATTTATTTTACCACGAATTTACGAAATACCCGAATATATATATAACGAGATATATATTATTATGTTGGCACCACCACTTCCACGTGGAAGTGGTGGAGAGGAGCACAACATGTATTTGCACTAACTATGACACCTAGATAGCCACTAATCCTATCAATATGCTGCCAACTTAGTGCCTATACATTTCTAAGCATTTTAAGTCCCTTTTCATTTTCTACACGTTAGAAAGGGTTGCTGCAACAGCAAGGCTACCTTCTACATACGTACAGAGAAGGGAATTGGTGGAACCAATTTAGTGTTTTGGTTATATTAAATTTGTTGTAGGAAATCAATTATCTACGTCAAGTTATTCAAGCCCAAATCTGATTTTGATTTAGTTTTGGATTTTTTCGGAGTGGTTCGAGCTTGGACATCGTTGTTCTAGCAGCTTGTCGTCGGACGACAGGTAGGTTACGGTTTATTTTCCCTAGACTCCGCATATATAGAATAAAATTGTATTAATGGACATCCTTGGGTTGGTTTATTAGGTTGGTACCACAGACCTCGACCGCTTTATCCATGTCCGCCTACTTTTGTTCCTCCGTTTTTGTAGTATTTGCCGTTATATTTTATTTACCCTTGTGGTCCTGTGAGGCCTTATTGACTCTGGAACATAGAAGGTGGGAATTTGGGAATGTCCGCGAGTCCCGGGCATAGAAATATCCTTCTAGGCTGGTTATGCTTGCTGAGTAACTGTGGGCCTGTGCAGGGTCGATAGGTTGATTGTGAGCTGCGGGGCAGCTATTGTGTGTGATCATACCATTTCCATGCATATAAAGAGGTTTTATCCATGTTTTACTGTGGTTTGGCTTCGGGCCTACTGGCACTGTTTTTTTAAACCTTGCATGGCCCGGGGGGCCCATTTTTGATGGAAATGATTTGGAAATGGTTGATTTCACTTGTGGAGATTTTTGGGCAAGAAAGTAAAATTATGTTTAAAATCATCAGTTTTATGATTATCGCTAGACTCGGCAGGGCCGGGGTGCTAGTTGAGTTTTCTTGTACTTGAGATGATTTTTAGCCTCGGTCGGACCGAGCACCTGAGATGACTTTTTACTGTTTAGACCCGGCTACGCCCGGGCACCCTTGGAGGGGTTTCTGAGATATTTTCCTACTATTTTTAGTCCTGGACAGGGTCTGGGCATGCATATTCGAGACTGGGTCTCTATCTTGATATCGAGTCTGGGTCTCTATCTTGATACATGTTCTGATACTGAGATTTAGTATGGGGTCTGGGACCTCTATGGACCTTGCTATCCGGGCCAGGGGCTACGGGCTGCGTGTGCCGGAGGAGGGGTATACGGTGGAGTAGAGGTATACGGGCAGAGTCCTTCCATGGAACCTACCTGTTGGGCCGGATCGGCGCCGGAGGAGGTACATACAGAGATACCATGGCACTTGAGATCTTCATGCATCATATCATTCATTGTTTTAGGCTCCACCCTTGTTTGCTGTTTGCTGATTGTACGCTCCGGTAGTATGGGATGCCGGAGGGTTTGTTTTCACTTGTTTGTGTTCCTCGGTTCTATGGGCGGCCGAGGGACTGTAGGTAGACTTTTGCTTTTTACTTACAGAATTGTTCTCTATTATGGATAAGTATGAGATTGGTATGATTAGTTGAGTTGATTCATGTCTCTGAGCATGCCTATTATTACTCTTTCTCTCTTCTTCTTACACTTGAGGTTACCGGTATACCGTCCATTTCGTAAATTTATTTTGTATACACTGTTATTGCAAGGACCCCAAGTGCGTTGTCTCTTACTTTCACCTGTGCCTTTGGTGTGTATATTCTGTTTGCTAGCCTC